>JARJEC010117210.1:0-15573 GCA_030264575.1 Tachinus sp. AB-2021
ATTAAGTTTTACAATTTAAAATAAATATTAATAACGTTGTGTGGATAATTTGAAACAGAAAATCTCACAAGGTGTGGATTAAAAAAAATTTTTAGAAAATAAACATTATTTCAACAGGATAAAATTCTACATTTTATAAAAATATATCGCACTATAGTTTTCATTAAAAAAAGTTGATTAAATTTCTCAAGACGTGTTAGTCCTGTTTCCATAATTTAAGAAATAAACCAAATACAGGCTATAACAGAAAACTGCTAATTTCAAAATATTACGTTTTCCTTGGAAACTAAAAATTATGAAAAAATCCTTTAACTTCCATTAAACTTAACTCGCAAAATTAGATAGAGACATCTTTATCAGAATTCAGCTAACATTTTTAGTTTCCGAGATAGTATAGCCTATAGTACCGTCCAGATTTGGCCACTGTGTACTTGCTCCTGCAAACATTAAGCAAAAAAATTAAAGTTAATATATAATATAAAATAAATATTTGTGAAATAAGCTCATCAAAAAAGATTTGTAAATAAATACATTGTTTTTAAAATTCTTCACGTACTAATTATTTGTATAAATAAAATAATGCCGTTAAAATTAACAAAAAATAGTTTTTTGCTTTATAATTATTTTAAAATTTTATGAAAATAATTAAGAAAAATTATAAACCGTTCAACTCATTATTAAGGCGGGTTTTCCTAGTAGCAGTTTATAAACTGCAGACAGCGCAATGCGCTCAACTACCACGCAATCCACTTGTCTATACAACACTAATGTGGTTGTTCTTCCAAGATGCTTTGCAATACAAACTGCAGGGTCGTTACGCTATGCGATTTTTACATGTAGTAATCGGGTAGCCCAAATAAAGTAGCAAATGCGTTGTGCTTGGCAATTGTCCGAAGCGAGCATAAACAATTTGCCGAAGTATGTATACTATTTTATTAGCAATCGTCTTCGTATCTATTGCCTATGTAGAGGAAGTCTGGTAGTGCGTCATTATATATTGAAATAGCAAAACATTTGTAGCTTCCTTGGAGTAGTGGTTAGGGTATTTATTTATTAATAAAGGCGTTGCGTGATCGAGTCTTTACCCTGACACAGTTATTCTTTTGTTGTTTATTTATTTTAAATATTTCAACTAATTATTATTTATCATTAATTTGTCATTTATGTTAGCCCTGTGTCAAAGTACTTCCCACCCTTGAGATTACAGTAAAATCATTACTCACCCCTTACGAGAATGTCATTTCAGCCAATTATAACGTGTTTCCCAACCTCCAAAAGGTTAGAAATTTGTATATTACAATAATGATTATGAATAAAATACATTACAACGCTAAAAGTACGGTACTGCGTTTAACCGCACCAATTAATTACACTAGTTGCTTATGTATGAATTCTATCTATCACAATAAATTACAAGCTTCCGATTAATTGTGACTTGTGTTCATTTATTCATTGAAGATCACCCTTAAAAGATAATTATTACTGGTTCAGACCGACAATGTTTTCAATCCAGCATATGATTTTTGTTTCATTACCGCAAGCAAGAGCTACTATTGCACGCTAGTACAAAAATACATGAAGAAAATTGATAGAAGAAACCGTTACTAAGTGATAATTCATAATGCAGGATTTGAAATAAACTACTATGTTTTTTATCACAATTTGTTTAGTCACACCGTGACTGCAGTTTTGGTTGAACCTCCGTCTTCATCAGACGTTACATGAGTGAAAATTTTCACTCATGTATATATTGTAATAAAAAAACATAGTTTATTTCAAATCCTCCAAAAAGTACATTTACAAAAGCAAAATACGTAAATAGAAACAAAGAGCCAACAAAATGTTAAAAGGCATAAAAGATGACAACAAATGCAAATAATAAAAAACAACCACAAAAAATTAACCAAAAGCCAATATAAAATTATACAAAATACACAAAATAATTTTTTTTTAATTATAATTATAGTTATAATTTTTGTGTATTTTTGTATAATTTTGTATTTCTGTTGGTTAATTTTTGTCCTTTTTATACATGAAACTACACTTGATATGTTTATATTTCTTTATCTTTTTTTAGGTAATTACGGATATTTCAATAAAGTTTTTGCTATTTATTAATCTTATAAATATCTTTATTTTTTTTAAATAATTGATATAGAAATTTAAACATTATTAATTAAAGAAAAAAAAAAGGAAATTGTTTATATGATAAAAAATAGATTTCTATTTTGAAACTAGAAGTTGATAGTCGTAAGCGTGAAATATGTCTTTAGAAAATGTATTTTTGGTATCAATGAGTTTATTGAAAATAAATTAATAGTATTTTGTACAACCAGAGTATGCCCATATTGCACGTGAACGAGTTTGGAGCATGACGCAGTAAGAGAGAGCCCCAAAGTGCAACAGATAAGTGCGATATGTATATTTCATTCGAGTTGTACAGGTTACTTTTTCTACAACTATTGATTTATTAAAGCGTTTCTAATTTTTTATAAATTATATAAATTTATGTTTATTTTGTTGGCTATATTTGAAATTTGACATTTAGCAAAATTTCATGCCAGTCATCTCTACAATATTGATATTTCTAAATAACTAGCTGATGTACCTGTCGTTGTCGGAAGTATAAAATGAAATGCGATATCAACTTTTACAAACATTAACAATTATTAAGAAAATTGATAGAATCGACCGATACTAAGTGATAATTCACAATGCAGGATTTGAAATAAATTACTATGTTTTTTATCACAATTTATTTAGTCACACTGTGACTTCAGTTTCGACTGAATATCAGTCTTCATTAGACGTTATATGAGTTACTCATGTAATGTCTAATGGAGACTGAGGTTCAGTCGAAACTGCAGTCACAGTGTGACTAAATAAATTGTGATAAAAAACATAGTAATTTATTTCAAATCCTGCATTAACAATTATTATTCAAGAGCCCAGAGTTGGGTTGAGAGAGTCAATCTCTAAACACCGTGGCTTCTATTATCGACCCACCCAGCTTCCCACCAATGACCCACTCATCGGCCTACCTACCCACCAACAGTACTTAGAAATAAGTTAAATTTTGATTAAATTATGTTATTGATGATATATTTATCATTAATTAAAAACGTTTTAATTATTTCCAATATGTATGTATATTTCTGATATTTTACAGTTAAAATCATTTACGTATTTATGGAGGTATTCAAATAAACAGTGTGACATAACATTTGAAATTTTATATGGTTGGTAACGTATTTCATATCCACACAAGTGAGGATATATAATACATATCCATTCAGTTAAGTATATATGAAAGTGCCATTGTATGGAAGGGAGCAGAAAAAATAAATTTATTAAAAATATACTATAAATATAATTTTAACTAATTTAAGTCTAAACCGATAATATTTTTGAATTAATTATAAATTGCACATAATATAATAATTATTATTTGTTTAATATTTAATTTATCATTTTAGATCCTGGAACAAATACCAATGGTGGAACTACTGGTAAACTTTAATCAAATTTAATAACTAACTTACTAAAATATCTATGCATAGGTACAGGAACATCAAACACCGGTACAAGTGGGACGGGAACGAGTAAGTTAAATTTTTCTCTTTACACTTTTTTTCAAGATTTTACTTTTTTATTACTACTTGATCTAACAAAATCATTCTAAACGAACATTGAGGAAATAATTTGATGTACTCATTATATCTGAATGGCTAAACACCAGAGGTTAACCACATCTGCAAATTTTCCGCTAATTCAGGAATTCCAACCAGAATCATTCTGTTTTTTAGATTGTACACATAACGTACAGTTTTTCTTTCTATCCAAAGGAAAGTGTGCTCAAAGCGACTTTACTTAATCTGAAAAAGTCAAAGTAAGGACCTCAATGATTTAAACCCAAAACCCCCGGAATATACGTCAACACACTAACAACTGAGCCACTAAACTACGCCAATTACTTTCGATTTTAGTTATAGCATGTCTACTTCGTACACTGCTTTGACTTGAATAATCTATGTTCATGTAATCTTAATATCAATAATGTATAATATTATTTATACACATTTCATTTAAAATTTTACCTTTCTAACTTAGATCAAACAAATTGAACTTATTTTTTCTCTCTCATATGCCAGGCACTGGAACAAATACTAATACAGGTGCAGGAACCGGAACGGGAACTAGCGCGGGAACAGGAACAGGTACAGGAACAGGAACAAGTGAGAATAATATTTTTCCTTTTTTCCCTGTATTTTCCCTGTCAAAAGTAGAATTGATAAATATTATGAAACAATATTTTCATACAACATTCACATGAGTATAAACTAGCGTTTCACATAAAATATATGCCAATATATTTATTGGATTAAGGGTAATTAATATAATAAAACGTGCTTTAAATAAAACCTCAGATATTTTCTTAATTACAAATGAATTATCTTATTCTGCCAGCCAAGCTCATAATATATACTTTTAAATTGTGTGACATACCTTTGCCAGTTAATAAAACAATAAATCAACCATAATAGTTACAAACAAAATTACAAAACCACAAATGGGCCCACAAGCCAAACGACAAAAACATCACAAACCAAATTCACAGAAAAACTCACAAAACAGCATGGAAGATAGCCACACCGATAGCGAACCCGCAACACAGAGTAGCCCGCCGACACAACAAATCGACCACGCAAGTAACACATATTAACTCCCAAACGCCACTACAATACGGTAGGACTTACAAAGATAAAATACCCTGGACCATATTTGGTTATAATTCAAACGAACATCGAAAACAACAAATAACATCCTTCGAAAACTATTATTTGAGAAATGCCGCGGAATTACTGAACTGGAAATTTCCGGACCAAGCAGAATACGCGCTATTATTGCGATACAGCAACAAACGCAAATATATTGACAAAAAACAATGACATAAATAAATTTGCGTAACGCGCTTTCATACCCGCGCAAAAAAAACAACAAAAATGTATTATACATATCGACAATTCATAAATTGAAACTATAATAAAAACCGGACAAAGAAATAATAATGAAATAATTAAATATGCTTGTCGTTTTAGCAAAAAATAACAAATATTCAGAGACAGGCACAAATAATTCAATTAAATAAGTTACCATTGAATCAGACGCGCACGCATTTCTATATGGATAAAATCCGGTGGAAAGCGTGCACCTACATCGAGAGACCGATTCATTGCCAAAACTGCCACAAATTTGGACACATAAAAAAACAATGCCGTGCATCCACAATAAAATGTAACAATAATGAACATAATAAATAATATTGTAATACAGCTAAATCTCCTTCCACCATTACCAATACCAGAAAAATGGCTAAGACAGATTTAAACATTTTACAGAACACCCACAGCCTACAAAAAAAATGGGCCGAACTACAGCATTACATACAACAAAACGACATCTATTTAGCAGCAATATCTGAAACTTGGCTCAAACCAATAATTAACTTAAAACTTAAAAACTATAACATAAACAGAGACATAGACTCGATGGATACGTGGGAATAACATTAATAATCCACAAAAATATTACACAAAGCCAATACACAACTAAACAAATAAACAACATTCAATACCAAAGCATAATTATTAATAAAAACATTACCTTGTCAAACATATACCACCAAACTCAATCATCAAAATCAGCACACTAATGAAGCAAAATAGAGAACATACAATCATAATCGGCAATCTAAATGCTCATAACACAATGTAGGGAGCAAATAAAAACTGCAAAAGAGGCAAACAAATCAAAGAACTACTAAACAACCTACACCTAATTGTTATTAATGACGGAAGCATAACAAGAATGAACCAAACCGGAAACAAATTCTGCGTGCATTTGACATTAACGTCAAACACACTAGCACCATACATCGACTGGACAGTAATTAAAGATCCAATTGGATGGAAGTGACCACTATCCAATAATATCAAAAGTACAAGTCAAAATAGAATAGACAAATTCAATAACCTCCAGAAGAAACTTTAAACTCGCAAATTGGGAACAATACAATAAAAATATAGAAGCAGAGGTAAATAACCTACCAGAAAACACAAAAACCTACAAAAAACTAGAAAAGATCATACAAAAATCGGCAAATACAAATATACTCAAAACGAAAAACAAAAACCACTCAACAAACAATGGCGGACAATTGAATGTAATATGGCCTTCGCCATACGACGCTTAGCCGTAAATAAACTCAAATCTACACATACGGTAGAAAACTACGAAGAAGTTTTGGACTGTTTTATAGCTTGCATCATTGCGAGAAAAACTTTAAATATGCTAAACAAGACAGTTGGCATCATTTCTGCGAGCAACTTGATCCAAAACATGACATAAAAAAACTTGGAGAGCAATAAAATTATTTCATAGAATAACTAAAACGCAAGACAAAATCAAAAATGGCACTTGTTTAGAAGAAACATTCCTTAAACAAATATATATATATATATATATATATATATATATATATATATATATATGACTATACATCATAAAACGATACAGACATTGACACATCAGCGAAACCACGACATCCACTAGAAGAATCTATAAATATGAGAGAATTAGAAAATGCCATAAAATCTGAACAAAACACCTCACCAGGAATTGACAAAATAAACTAGCAAATGATCAAATACCTCCCCAACAACGTGAAAAGCATGTTATTACGCATATTTAATCATTAGTGGGAAAATAGAACCATAACAGAACAAATGAAAATATGCAACATAATTCCAATAAAAAATAAGAACAAACCAGATGATAAACCCATATCTTATACACCAATCGCGCTCTTACCATGCATTATAAAAATACTAAATATAATCATAAAAAACTGACTAAATTACATAGTTGAAAAGTTCAACTACTACCAAATAATAGCTATGGTTTCCGACAAAATAGAAGTACAACTGATGCCATATACCACTTTTTCACCGACCACCGAAACAAACTATAAACACAAAATAACTACAGCCGCTTTTATAGACATAAACCAAGCATACGATCATGTACACATTCCAACACTCATAGAAATACTATTAAAGCTGAACACCAGTGAAATTATAAAAAATCTGAATATTAACATAATACAATATGCTGACAATACAGTGATTTATACAAGCAACTCACAAATAAATAAAAATATAACCGACCTTCAATTCAATTTAGAAATACTCAAAAACTCACTAAACAAACTCAATCTAGACATAAATCCAAGTAAATGTACAATAATCCACTTTGTCAGAAAGCGCAACACACCCGAACTTGCAACCATAAAATTAAACAAAACAGAGATATTAGAAACAGAGGAACAGAAATTTCTAGGAATATGGTTTGACAGAAAATTGAACGTTAACAAATACATAAAGGAAACGATAGGCAAAGTAAAAAATACAAATAGACTGAAAGCCCTTACATCAACAAAAAAAGGTACTAACCAAGAATCGATGCTAAATATATACAAAATATTAACAGAACCAAAAATAAATTACGGCCTACTCATATATGCTAACAGCATGCCAAAGGCACAACTAAAAAGTCTACAAACAATACAAAACAGCTGCTTCAGAATATGTTTAGGAGCTGTCAACAGAACCAATTGACATCAAATCCGGAGAATTTCCAATTCAATTACAAATAAAAATAGCCATATACGTCTCAAACACAACAATTCATCAACATATAAAAGATAATTTAAAGCACATTACAAAACGCTGTAACCACGTTTATTGGAAAAGCAAAACAAAACCAATATATATTATGGCATATCAAAAAACTTAGCTACATTAACTCAGATGTTCTAACCAACCTTGCTGTAGATCATATCCCTTTACTACAAACCCAATCAAAATTTACACCAATATCCCTACCATTACATTCAAATCGTAGACAAAATCCTTCTTAAAACAAAAACTGTCCAACACATAGAAGAAACATATATAGAACCCAAAAGAATATATTCAGACCAATTCAAAAAATAGACTATACCGCTGCCGCAGCTGTAAACCCCAAAACATATGTCTATGACTTTAAAAATTCATATGAAACCTTACCTTTCAATTTTTTGTATTGATTTAGATTTTCCATCAAAAATTATATCCTGTTTAATCAAAACCCACCTCATCTCCACCACTCCTTATTGGGGGTGGGGACAAATCAAAACATTACTATTAACATTACTATCAAATGGAAGCAATTATTTTTTTCTAGATTTACATTTATCAAAATGTGTGTGTCCAGTTTCATCAAAATCCGCACCATCCCCACCACCTGTAATCGAGGATGGGAAAATTTAATAAACTATTATAAAAGTCATGACTAACGAATGTAAATTTCAAAAATACAAAGGGTGTTTAGCACCAAATTTAAGCCACTGATAGAATTATAAATGAACCAATCACAAATAGATTTATTCTCCATACCTCATTCATCAGAAAAAATAGTCTAATCAAATACTACTTGAGACTGAAACTGATTCTGCGTTTTTTTCTGAAGTGTGTTGCCAAACGGAAATAATCACGCGAGGGCCAAGCTGGCAAGAAACTTTCAAAAAAACTTGGATTATTCTCGGATTATTCTCAGTCTCTTGTGGTATTTTTACTGATAATAATTAACTAAATTATATTTAATAAGGCAGCTGGGGATATTCAGATTTTATTAATTAGTTAAATTTAAAATTAACTAAATTATTATAAATAATAATATTTTGTGCATTTTTTTTGGCTTTTCGTTTAAAACAAATAATTATTAAAATATTTTAATTATAAAGTTAAACTAGTTATAATTAAAATTTCAAAATTGAAATTTGTTACTAAAAAACAAAACACAATCTGATTATTGTAAATCTTCAATTTTGAAGATTTAGTGGTCTATATTATACCCTCCAAAACTCAAATCTAGTCCAAGGATAACACAAGAAAACGCCTGAAACCCCCCTGGAAATTGATCTTGCGCAAAAGATATATTTGCAATGTTCACAAGCGGTATAACTAGTTCATTTAAACATTTTTTCAAAATATAAAAATTTAAGTTGTCATCTCCTGCAGGTGTGAATGGCTTTAGCTTATTAACTGCTTCGATAACAAAGAAAAAAAGGTTTTTAGTTAAACTTAATTGTGGGTGGTATTGGATCTATCGATGATATATTTGCTGCAACATTGTTGACATATATATTAAACAAGTTTGACATTTGTTCAGGATCTGTTATATGATAGTAACTCACAACTTAGTGAAAAACAAAGAGGATAGACAAAAATGTAAAATAAATGAATGAATAGTTGAAAATATTAAGAAACTTTTTTTTTCAATGATAGAAACAACAAAGAACTATTATAGAAAAGCAGATAGAAAATATGGAAAAATTTACCACCTAAAAACTCCGTTTTCTTGACTTGCAGCATCTTTCCTTGAAAAGTTATAAAAAGTTATTCAAAATATTTTTCTGTGCAATAAAAAAAAGAAAAAAAAAAACAAACCAATAGAACTTTGTAGCAGACAATCAAAAAATTTGCAATCTATTATATTTTGTTTTAATTTAAAATTTCCCATTATAAAGAATGTCAATAAAGAACATTACAGTTACAATATAATATACATTTTATTTATTTTTAGCACCATTAACTTGCCTCACAAATGAAGTACAAGCTAATAGGGGATATGACTGTGCTACATGTAATGCTCCGAATACTTCGTGTAGCCTTACAGTGGGAACCAAATGTTATTGTAATGTTGGATATGTGAGAAATTATCAAGGCCGGTGTATTTTGCCAGAAGACTGTATTAGTATGAATTCCATAATAAAACTTATGCAATATAAATATAAATATATTTATTTTGTAGATTCGTGCCAACAAAATGAAACAGCTTCCAATATGGGATTCGATTGCAATACTTGCTCCAATTACGGGAAATTAATTTGTCCGATAATACGAGAAACTAGATGCTATTGTAAATCGGGATTTGTGCGTAATCAAACTGGATTCTGTATAGATTCTCAAGATTGCCCTTTATTGCAACGTACAATTTAACACAATTTATACAAATATGATATTACAATACTTTAAATTTTTAGAAAATCAATGTATTGCTAATCAAACGTTTGGAAATATGGGATATGATTGTCAAACCTGTGCCAATTACAGACAAACTATAGTTTGCTCTCTTTCAAATATTTCTAAATGCTACTGTAATCCTGGATTCGTTAAAGATGAGATTCTTTCAAAATGTGTACTTGTCGAAGACTGCAGTCCCATGCAAAGTTAGCAATTATACTATAATCTTATTAATATTTTTTATATTTTTATTATGTTTTAATCTTTATTGTATTGCTAAGAATTGTTGGTATTTATTTTCTTTTTATTTATTTTAGTTGGAAGCTGTACCTCTAATGAAACTTTTGCGGAATTTGGGTTTGATTGTGCAACTTGTACTAATTATAGATACGCACAATGTACTACAGTTTCACAATTTAAGTGTTATTGCAAACCGGGATATGTAAGAAACTCAGCTAATATATGTATTTCGACAATCGATTGTCCTGCAGCAACACTAAGTAAATTTAATTAAAATTAAATTATTTTAAAACAAATTAATTTTTCAATATTTTAGGTAACGAACGTTGTCGCAATCCTGAATCAATTGGATGTAGACGAGGATGTGTAAAAACATGCGCAAATAGAAACTACTATTCATATAGGCCTTGTTCGCCTGTTTGCAGAGAATGTGACTGCCCAAGAGGACAAGTGAGGCACGACACTACGGGAATGTGTGTATCAGTATTAGAATGTCCTGCAAATAGTTACACATTTCCTTTTTATGCAAATACTTATAACGGTTATAGTTATACAACTTAAATAAATATTTTATTGATCCTAACTTCAAAAATATAAACTCTTTTTAAACAGAAAAACTTAAGTTTTAATATTATTATCTGCTAGTTGTAAATAAATCCAGAAGTGCAACAATAGTATTTTATAATAAAAATAAAATGGCAATGCTTATTTTTAATTGTTTGAATTTTTTTACCAATTTAACAATGCATATTTATGCAAGAATATTATTAATTTTAGGTATTCAGGTAGTAGGTATATACAAAAAATATACAAAATATTTTTGTACAAGTTGTAAAGTTTCAACTGCACGATACATAAATGTACAAGTGCCAGTCAAAGGAGATAACGATTTGTATTATTGAAAAAAAACTTAGGTTTGGCTGGTCTGCCTTTATGATGCTGCCGCGCATAATTATTGAACTCGAGTATTCCCGACAGTCGAACGGATGGAACAAGCGCACGCATCACTAATTTTTATTTAATTTTTTACACTTTATTAAGTCTCTTTCTTTTGTGGTAGTATTGATTTCCAAGGTGATGGTTTTATTTATATTTATATGTCCTGGTCAAGAAAGAAGATTGAATTGCTGATTTAGGAATATGAAATCAATCTATTTTTAGATAATATATTTAATATAAAATCAGCTCTCAAAAGCACCATCTATTGTTTTTCATACTGTCTTAGGATGTTTCCCTTGAATTCAAGAAAAACCGCACACCAATTCTTTATGGAATTTCCTCCAATTCCGTGGATAATTCAACAAAGTGTAAAATAGCTTTAACACATCACATGTGACTACATGTGACGCATTATTTCATATTTCATTCCCATTATTATTAATTTTGTTTCAATGAAAATGTACATTTGTTACAGGATTCATTTTTATTTTATATCATTTTAATCAAATTTGTTATATTCTATACATAATGAGTGTCCATCGTGTGAGAGTTATTAAAAATGAGTGAGTAATAGTCAAGCAAACTTGTGGTAGAGAAAATAAAAATCACTAGATAGGATTTTTTATATGTGGAATAAATACTAAATAATTGTTAATTGAAAATATTTTTATATTAAACATCAAAAGGTAATATATTGCAATAGATTGGATCAATATTTTGGCACCGGGGTCTTTTAAAAAACCCAAAATTGAAGTAACTACATAACAAAAACACTTGATCCATAAACTACAATTTATCAATACATAGATTATTGATATAAGAGATGGGCTGCACATGCACATGCATAAAGTTGTGCAATAAATTACCGACAAACGTAAAAAATATTTCAATATTAAATATGTCTAAAAAATCTGTATTGTCTTACTTGGTTGATGTACAACCATATACTATAAACCAATATTTAAATATCATGTGATGTCTGACAAATTTACATATATAGGTATATATATATATATACCGTTTGCTCACGAAATTTCCGTACAAAGGACAAGGAAAGTGTAGCCGCGAATCCACGTAACCGATACATGGCAAATATAATCCATCTATTCTCCGTTATTGGTCTATTGAAGAAGAATATCGGCAATTAAATTTAAGGACACAGTATCCCGAAAAAGTGATGGTTTGGGCCGGTATTTATAGGAATAATATGATTGGACCTTTTTTATCGATGGAAATTTGAGGGGCGCAACTTATTTGAAGCTTCTTCAAAATAAAATTATACCTGCACTAAAGAATCAAACCGATAATTTTGATAATATTTGGTTCCAACAAGATGGCTGTCCCCCCGCTCATAACTCTAGAATAGTAATGGACTATTTACTAACCGATAATTTTGATAATATTTGGTTCCAACAAGATGGCTGTCTCCCGCTCATAACTCTAGAATAGTAATGGACTATTTACACAACACATTCCCCCAAAGTATTATATGGAATAGCAGTACAATTCACTGGCGAGTTTGTCAGACTTGGCCCTATGGTTGCCTGGCGTCCTACTTTCGGTAGAACAGTCCTACAATTGCAAGTACTTGTCCTTTGTCCTACATTTAAACTGATATGTCCTACATTCATAAAATCAACAAAAAATATAAGTTTTAAGAGTAATGGTAACTGCTGTTATGTTATCAGAATTATAATTTATTAAACTAGCGATTTGTTTAAATATATATGTTATGTGTTACTTGCAAACACATTTATTAAAACTCGATGTAATCCACGTAAATGTATTAACACATTAATCATTATCAATGTTATTTTGTTGAGACGGTGTTAAATTGATTTAACACATTTGCAATCATTTTGCCTATTTGCAACCAGTAAACAACGTGCACATATTATTAACAAAATTAATTTAAAAAAAAATACAAAATGCAACACTTTTGTTTACGAACGCTAAACAAATAAAATATATTACATTAAACACCAGGTAACAAGTTTAACTGACTCAACATGACATGACATGACATTCTCGGCAGTTATCTTCTCGTATTGAAAGTAAAATATTATAATTATTACTATTACCAATCATAAAATTTCCTAGAATGTCCTACATTGATCATTTTGAAAGCTGGCAACCCTACCTTGCCCCTAACAATATTTTCTTATAGGGATATGTTAAATCCAAATTATATGAACATCAAAATGAAAGGGCCAATAATTTTAACGAGTTAAGAGTAAATATCGAGGGTCAGTTTCGTGAAATTACTTCTTGTATGCTGAACAACGTTCGTTTAGAATTTTATGACTGGTTGGCTCATTGTATTGCTCAAAATGGGGGTACTTTTGAGAATCTATTGTAATATAAAAAGTATTTTTATACTATATATTAAATAATTTAGATTTTTAATTTTATTTTAGAGAATCATTTTATTTGAAATAACTTGAACAATAATCCCATCTATTTATTACGATATTTTTGGGGCATATATATATAGCCAGGGTGGCAGCGGTGGCGAAAGGCAATTTTATATACAACATACAATTCTATATAATCCGATATTTTTACGAGTCCCAATAAACATTGCGGTCAATAGGAAGCCCAGCTATATAATCTACATTTCATAAGAAGCTCGACGAAGTTGCCAACATTTTTTGTGTAAGTAGTTAGCTACAATGAAATAGATGAACGTTTTCATTCTACTATTTAAATGATCCTTTGAAAAGTATTGCAAATTAACCGGATTAATTTCAAGAAAGACTATTTTTAGAACTTTAAGTTGATAAAAACTTGAAGTTTAGTATACATATTATTTTAAATATATTATTAATTGTTATTAAGCATTTTAAAATAATTTGACAGAAAATAGACAATTGTCCTAAAATTAGTGGTGTTTATCCATTTATTTCAAACATTGAACATCATCGTAGTAATGAAAAGGTAATAAGTAATGTGACGAGAGGCAAATTTTATCATATTTCCAACCATATCAATTACTTTTAAGAATTATACTATTTCGGTGGCTGGATTAGTTATAGCTATAGAATGCCAAAAGTAAGAACTCCACAATATAATGTATCATATTTTATAAATCGAAAATAAACACATAACGCTGTAAATGTAATTTGTAGGTTTTAGTTATAAGAATGTAAATAAATACCTGTCTCTTTAGTCAAAATTGTTGTGTGGTGAAGTACGTAAACCACACTTTTTATGATGCCCTTGTGTTTTTTAATCTTGGACATATTTTAAAATCACTAATTAATAAATACATATTATACGTTTTTCTTCTTAAGTTTTTATTTTTACCAATACATGACCAATTTTAAAATAACCAAATATGTATACAGACGTAATAAATTAATTGTGTAATGCGTACAAACAAAAACAACTTGTTGTGAAGTTTTGATGTAACTTATTATAAAAATATCTATTTTCAATATTGTACAATTATGAATTTATTATTTTTAAATTCAAGTTTAATTATGACTAATATATAGGAGAAAGTAATCATCTATACTAACTAGTAAAGTCAAGTACTTGCAACATCTTTGTTTATAAAGATAAGGTCAAACATTTGTTGTTGATAATCACTTCATCATGCATTTATTGCATTTTACAGCTAGAATCAGATAATTACAGAAAAAGATTTAAATATTTTCTTTTAAAACTATAAAAACCATATTTTTGATAGATAGTCAACTTACAATTGCTTACAAACAATTAAGTATAGTTTAAGTAAGCAATAGTTTAGGCCTACTTTTGGCCGAAACCGAAACTGTGGTCAAAACGGAAACTTTCGGTCGGTCACTAGTGAATACCATTAAATAAATTAATTGTTGCCAACATAATGTATGTCATCAACATACTCAATTAATATTTGTGGAATTTTAACATCTATTTTAAAATAAATACCAAACCTGCATCCTCAATTAAATCTATCTATATTCCAAGGAATGCCCTTAGTTCAAATTAATCCTAAATAATGAGTATGTTGTCCTGTTTTACATTAAATATGAATGCGATTTTTCAAAGAAAATTACTCATATTTTCTCACTAACTAGAGCAGGTTTGCAAAGTATTTTGAAAATTTCACGCCTCTAGCTTCTCAACTTTTTGAGTTATGCGTGACACCATACATACATACATACACACATACACACATACACACATACACACATACACACATACATACATACATACATACATACATACATACATACATACATACATACATACATACATACATACATACATACATACATACATACAT
>JARJEC010117239.1:0-10839 GCA_030264575.1 Tachinus sp. AB-2021
CGCGTTACTCAGATTTCGCAACGACAAAATGCTGCTACTTAAATTTTTTGCAAGTTCATCTCCTTGGCACTTCCATGTTAATTTATTGTCCAAATAAAGACCCCAAAATATTGTGCTTTTGATCATTTCAACTTCATTATCTCTTCATGTAAACAAAAGTTTAGCAGATTTACTATTATTCATACATAGTTTATTATTTGTGAACCACTCAAATGCTTTTTCTTCAGCATGCTGTTGGTTAGCTAAAGCCATAATAAGCTTTTTGCTTCTTGTTGACATAGCTGTGTCATCTGCATAGAGTACTGAATTTGCCGGCAAATCACAACTACGAAGGTCATTGTGTATATTAAAAATAAGCGTGGACCTAAGATAGATCCTTGCGGTACCCCGTGATTTATATTTAAAGTACCGGATTTGCTACCTTGATGGCTAACTAGTTGTGTTCTGCCTGACAAATATGACATTACTAACCTGCAACTTTCAGGATTGATGCTGCGTGCATATAACTTTCTTGAAAGAATATTATGAGAAATGCAATCAAATGCTTTCGATAAATTCATAAAAGTAGCAAAGGTATAAAGGACTTTTTCAAAACAGTCTGTGGTATAATTAATAAAATTAGATTAAAGAATGCGGCTTCTGAGAATTATAATATTTACCATACAGCCCTTGCTGTGACTATTGTCTCTTTTAAAACTCAAAAATCACTTGAGAGGGCTACGCTTTTTATCGAACGACGACTTGGAAAACGCCGAGGAAGTGTATTTTGCAGTTACTATTTTTTGTTGAATCATTGCTTATTTATAAAAATATTGAAATAAGTCTTTCTGTTAGAGAAATATTTTTTTTAGTCCTTTAACTCCTTGTTTTTATAGTTAGGTAGATTATATAAAAAACTTGTAATACACAAACCTATGTATGAAATTAAGATATTATAATTATTAAATAATTACTATGCCACTACTCCATTTTGAAATAAATGTTTAAAAGATTCACCTCGGGTGGGGATCGATTTCACAACTTTTGCATTTCCAATACTGTAGCAATTAAGCTACTAAAGCACCTTAACCCAATAACGCCCAGCTTATTTTTTTCTACATAAAATTACATCCTTGAGGTGTTCCCATATGGTTCTTCTAGACTCTGATGGGTTAATTGGTATCGGTTTTATGTTCTACAGCCACGCCATACTCAATTTTCTGAAACATCCATTACACATATACAGTTGTTTCTAAATCTAGTCTATGCTAGCACATACACATTTAGAACGTAAAACCGTACCAATTAAAGTACCTCAGTTACTCAATTGGTGTAGCAACATTGATGAAAATAAATTAAATTTTGCTAGCAAATTTGTTTAAAAATCATAAGACTTTTGAAAAGTAAAGAGCCTGATCAACTCAATATTTAGTAAAAGTCGGTTGGTGTCAGCCATATCAATGAAACCAAAACTTAATTCGAGTCTAGTAGCTTGTGTAATTATTTAACAGTAAAGAATGTTGATTATTGTTGTATGTTTTTCAGTAGTCAAAAAAATGAAATAAATACGTTCGTATAACTCAATATAAATAATTATTAATAAAATCTTCATTTGGCTATAAATATGTATATTATCTTAAAAATCACCCACCCTTGATAGCATCCAACTTTATTGTGAAAGGCGGATAATACAACTTTTTCAAACTGTGTTGGTATATTTAAGATAAAACGTTGGACATTCTTTAAAGTTTGCAGAAATGCAGGAACTGTAAGTATTTAATGCGTGCTGCACATTTTCCACGTAAATAGTTACTAAATAGTTTATTAATAAATAAGAAAAAGCAGTACTAATATATTTTCAAAAAACTATAAGACTTAATAAAATATAAAAGTAATTAATGCGATAGAAAAACAAAATCCAGGAATTTCTGTGAAGTGAATTTTTAAATTTATAACTATTCCACATAAAATAGGGATCAACTGCTTCTGCAAAAGCACAATTCAGCGCCAACTAATACCGTTGCATTAATCCAGCTTAATATAACAAAACCCATTAAATTGAGTTTTTGAAGGCTTAAATAATTTTGAATGGTTTAATGAAACAATTTAAATTGTCCTTGCCAAAATTGTAGAATTGATTGATAAATACCAAATCAACTTTAATAGAAGGAAAGTGGTTACCTCAAAAACACAAAATGATTGCTTAAAATTTAAGAAAAAATAACACGGCCAACGTTTGTTCAAATATCAATTACGGCATAAATTTGTTATCAATCTGTGATGCAAGCGTTAAATTTATTCCTGAATATATCGGAATAAAACCAGAACGCAGATGTTGTAATGCGCACTGCAAATATTTGCATTCGCTACAGCTAACACGAATTTCCTTTAAAGATTGAAACGGGCGACAATACATTTATTTATATCTCGAGGATTATTTATTCAATTGGATCAGTTGAAAATTAAGCTGGGCCGTAAAAAAACGACTAAAGCTTAATTGAAAGTGGGATTAAATAAAAAAAAGGAAAACTTTTCGCCCGCATTAAATCCTAAGATGTATTTATTTTTATTTTTCACAAAATCGTCGGATTTCTTGCGAAGATACAGATACTAAATTATGCTATCCCTTTCCGGCGCGAGCTTTATCGCATCAAATGTAGTGGTAGTTTGTATCGCTGAAATCTGGTGTTGTCACCGAGTGCTTTAGCAGCCGTGATTTATACCGCATATGTGGTCGAGTGTTGTAGTTTACAGAAAATGTGCTGCACAACTTATAACTTCCACGGCTAACATTATAGAATATACTATATATAGTCGGAGAGAAGCGGTCGTATTTTTTACTCCGACCCGTGTGCTCGAAATCTTCGGCTGCGACGGAAAACATCACGGCCAGCTGCACTGATTTCGGAAAATATAGACTTTACAATATTTTCCTGCAGCCGACACAGAGAAATAATTAAGTTACATCGACCTGCCAGCGACCCCGTATAGAAAATGCGACCACTTTTCCACTGGAAAACCGCATCCACGATATTATCAAATTTACATATTTATATTTATGTCGTTAGCTGGCTCGTTATAATCTAGTTTCATGGTTAATTCACTATAGAGAAAAGTTTAACGAGGGTTACCATTAAAGTGATTTATTATTACAGTGACAACACTTTAATGCGGCATTAAAATGTACAAACTACATAATGTAATATTTTATTATGCAATAATAGGGTAATTTTTAATTTCCTTCTTACTCATTGCAATTATTCAACTCACTTTTATTACCAACTAATGATAGCTTTTGAATACTTTATTTTTAGATTTGCGGTACACAATTCATTGTAAATCGCAATTCTTAATCAACAATGAGTTGTGCTCAAATTAATCAATTGGGAATTGAGAAAATATTGCAAAAGCTGTTAAAATAAATTGTGACGTTTTTTATCTTCTTTATTTTACATCAAAATATAGAAAAATAAATTAATCAATTTTGATAAAATTGAGAAAATATTTCTAGAGCTGTTTGGTAAAATTGATTGTGACGGTTTTTATTTT
Source organism: Tachinus sp. AB-2021 (assembly GCA_030264575.1). Taxonomy (NCBI): domain Eukaryota; kingdom Metazoa; phylum Arthropoda; class Insecta; order Coleoptera; family Staphylinidae; genus Tachinus; species Tachinus sp. AB-2021. The sequence goes on from JARJEC010117239.1 coordinate 3,529, forward strand.
TTTTTATTTTACATTAAAATAAATAGGACGTTGAGAAATTTTAGATTTGAGAATAAAAACATTATTTTATATAATGGAAGATTTTTCTTAAAATGACAAGATTGAGCAAAAATACTATTACCAATACAAATAACTCTTACTATTTAAAGAAAACGAAATATTCTTTTTTAAATTATGCAAAAATGAATTTTTGAGTTGTTACACCAAGCAATACAAACATATTTCATTTTTATTATATTATAAAAATTTTCTACTTAATAGGTAATTTTTTTCTTCTGTCCATTTTTAGAAAATAAGTATGATTTATCTGGTAAAGAAGAGTATCATTTATCTGGTAAAAGATTTTTGCTTTAAACTTTCAAGAAAAAAAATTTAATACTAATTAATATCTCAAATATAGAAATGTTATTGATATTGAAGGGAGATCCAACAATAAACGTGGAAACTTTGTAGGTTATTGTTGGGTCTCCCTTTAATGTCAGTGACATTTCTACCCTTGACTTGATATTTGAGATCCAGTTAGTTTTAAATTTTTTAACAATTTTTTTCTTGAAAGTATAAAGTAAACATCTTTTACCAGATAAATGATAGTCTTCTTCTAGAAATAACAGTAGCAAAATATGCAGTCATTTTTAATTTTTTTTATATCCATTTTGAAAACGTTTTCAGTTTTTTTTATAATCCATTTTAAAAACTTGAAACGTACTTTTTATCCATTTTAAAATCGTTTTCAGTTTTGTTTTATATTCTTTTTAAAAACGTTTTTAGTTTTTTTATATCAATTTTAAAAATGTTTTATGTTTTTTTTTATATACAAGTAAAAAACGGTTTTGGTTTTCTTTTTATATCCATTTTAAAAATGTTTAAAATTTTTTTTATATCCATTCTAAAAATGTTTTAATTTTTTTTATATCCATTTTAAAAGCTTAAAACGTTTTTTTATATCCATTTTAAAAACGTTTACAGTTTTGTTTTTATATCCATTTTAAAAACGTTTTAAGTTTTTTTTATATCCATTTTAAAAACGTTTTAAGTTTTTTTTTTATCCATTTTTAAAAAGTTTTAAATTTCATTTTATATCCATTTTATAAACGTTTTAATTTTTTTTATATATATCAATTTTAAAATATAAAAATTTTTTTATATCCATTTTAAAAATGTTTTAATTTTTTCTATATCCATTTTATAAATGTTTTAAGTTTTTTTTATATCCATTTTAAAAACGTTTTAAGTTTTTTTATAGCCATTTTAAAAACGATTTCAGTTTTGTTTTATAAACATTTTTAAAACGTTTTTAGTTTTTTTACAACCCTTTTAAAAACGTTTTAAGATTTTTTTATATCCATTTTAAAAACGTTTTAAGTTAACGTAAATCGTTTTTAATTATATCCATTTTAAAAAACGTTTTCAGTTTTCTTTTTAGATCCATTTCGAAAACATTTAAAGTATTTTTTATATACATTTAAAAAATGTTTAAATTTTTTTTTGTATCCATTCCGAAAATGTTTTAAGTTTTTTTTATTTCCATTTTAAAAATTAAAAACGTTTTGTTTATATCCATTTTAAAAACGTTTACAGTTTTGTTTTTATAACCATTTTAAAAAAGTTTTAAGTTTTTTTTATATCCATTTTAAAAACTTTTTTATTTATATCCATTTAAAAAATGTTTTAAATTTTCTTCATATCCATTTTAAAAACGTTTTAAGTTTTTTATATCCATTTTAAAAACGTTTTAAGTTTTCAGTTTATATCCATTTTAAAAACGTTTTTAGTTATCTTTTTATAACCATTGTAAAAATGTTTTATTTTTTTATATATATATATATATATCAATTTTAAAAACTATCCATTTTATAAATATTTTCAGTTTTTTTATATCAATTTTAAAAACGTTTTAAGTTTTTAGCCATTTTAAAAACGATTTCAGTTTTGTTTTTATATCCAATTTTAAAACGTTTTCAGTTTTTTTACATCCCTTTTAAAAACGTTTTAAGATTTTTTTATATCTATTTTAAAAACGTTTTTTTAAGTTTTTTTTATATCCATTTTAAAAACTTTTTTATTTATATCCATTTTAAAAAGGTTTTAAATTTTCTTTATATCCATTTTAAATACGTTTTAAGTTTTTTTATATCCATTTTAAGAACGTTTTAAGTTTTCATTTTATATCCATTTTAGAAACGTTTTAAGTTTTCATTTTATATCAATTTTAAAAACGTTTTCAGTTATCTTTTTATATCCATTTTAAAAATGTTCTAATTTTTTTTTATATATCAATTTTAAAAACTTAAAACTTTTTTTATATTCATTTTAAAAACGTTTATTTTTTTCTATATCCATTTTATACATATTTTCAGTTTTTTTTATATCCATTTTAAAAACATTTTAAGTGTTTTTTATATCTATTTTTAAGACTTAAATTGTTTTTATTTATATCCATTTTAAAAAACGTTTTCAGTTTTCTTTTTATATCCATTTCAAAAACATTTTAAGTTTTTTTTTATATATACATTTAAAAAATGTTTAAAATTTTTTTTTGTATCTATTCCGAAAATGTTTTAAGTTTTTTTTATAATCCATATTACTAACGTTTTAAGTTTTTTTTTATATACATATTAAAAACATATAACGTTGTTATTTATATATATATATATATATATATATATATATATATATTAAAAACGTTTTCAGTTTTTTTTATATTCGTTTTAAAAATGTTTTAAGTTTTTTTGTAACCATTTTAAAAACTTAAAACGTTTTTATTTATATCCATTTCAAAAAACATTTTAAGTTTTTTTTATATCTATTTTAAAAACTTAAATCATCTTTATTTATATCCATTTAAAAACGTTTTCAGTTTTTTTTTATATCCATTTTAAAAATGTTTTAAAATTTCATTTTATATCTATTTTAAAAACTTAAACCATTTTTAAAATCCATTTTAAGAACATTTTCAGTTTTTTTTATATCCATTTTGAAAACGTTTTAAGTTTTTCTTTAAATACATTTTTAATATATTAATTTTTTTTAGATCGATTTTAAAAAATTTTTAATTTTTTTATATACATTTTAAAAACGTTTTAAATTTTTCTTATATCCATTTTAAAAATGTTTAATTTTTTTTAAATACATTTTAAAAACGTTTTAAATTTTTTATATTCATTTTAGAAACGCTTTAAGATTTTTTTATATCCATTTTTAAAACTTAAAACGTTTTTATTTATATCCATTTTAAACAACGTCTTCAGTTTTTTTTATATCCATTTTTAAAACGTTTTCAGATTTTTTTTATATTAATTTTAACAACTTAAAACGTTTTTATTTATATCCATTTCAAAAAACGTTTTAAATTATTTTCATATACAATTTATAAACGTATAAATTTTTTATTTCCAATTTAAAAACATTTTAAGTTTTTTTTAAATATTTATCTTAAAAACTTAAGTCGTTTTTATTTATATCCGTTTAAAAATCGTTTTCAGTTTTTTTTATATCCATTTTAAAAACGTTTTAAGTTTTTCTTTATATCCATTTTTAAAATGTTTTAAGATTTTTTTATATACATTTTTAAAATATCAAATTTTTTTATATATATATTTTAAAAACGTCTTAATTTTTTTTATATCCATTTTAAAAATGTTTAAATTTTTTTTATATACACTTTAAAAACGTTTTAAATTTTTTTTAATATTTATTTTAATAATGTTTTTCGATTTTTTTATATCTATTTTAAAAACATAAAACGTTTTTTTTTTATTTATTTTAAAAACGTTTGAAGTTTTTTATATTCATTTTAGAAACGTTTTTAGATTCTTTTTATCCATTTTAAAAACATTTAAAATTTTCTTTTTATATCCATTATAAAAGCGCTTTTTTAATCCGTTTTAAAAACGTTTTCAGATTTTTTTATAGCCATTTTTTTAATGTTTTCAGTTTTTTTATATCCATTTTAAAAACGTTTTAAGTATTTTTTATATCCATTTAAAAAACTTAGATCCATTTTAAAAACTTGAGACGATTTTTTTAAATTCATTTTAAAAACGTTTACAGTTTTCTTTTTTTATACTTTTTAAAAACGTTTTGAGATTTTTTTATATCCATTTAGAAACGCTATAAGTTTTTTTTATATCCATTTTAAAAACGTTTTCAGTTTTCTTTTTATATCCATGTTAAAAACGTTTTAAGTTTAATTTATATCCATTTAGAAACGTTTTAAGTTTTTTTTTATATCCATTTTAAAAATGATATAAGAAAAACATACAACGTTTTTAAAATGGATATAAAAAAACTAAAAACTTTTTTAAAACGGATGTAAAAAAAATTAAAACGTTTTTAAAATCCATATAAATAAAAAAGTTTTAAGTTGTTAAAATGAATACAAAATAAAACTGAAAACGTTTTTAAAATGCATATAAAAAAAACTTAAATATTTTTTAAAATGGATATAAAAAAATTAAAAGTGAATTCATATTTTGCTACGGTAATTTCCAGAAAGAAAGTATTATTTATCTAGTAACAGATTTTTGCTTTATACTTTCAAGAAAAAAATCGTTAAAAACTTTACAAAAATTATATTAATTCTTGAAACAACAATTTTATTAATAACAAAATTCCAATTAATTATTTTTCATTATAATTCAAGAAAACGCAAAAAGATACAAACCAGTAAAATAAATGATATTTTACAAATTATGTTTACTTTACAATTTTTATTATAAAACTGCAAAAATGAATCAAATGAAAATATTTCAATTGCAAATGAATGACGCAGTAAAAAATTATCGAAAGCATTTCCACTTGAGTATAATTAGAATGCATAGATTATATTTAAAAAAAATTGGTTGCGCATTTGAAAGATTTTAATGCATCACAACAATATTTATTTTAATGTCTGTAGCTTTAAAATAATGCATGCAAATTGGAATTAAATATCAGCTAATTAAAATATAAACTTAATGCAGCATACCGGTGCACACTTTAGTTGGAAAATGTGCAAATTCAGTTGTAAGAAGGTGGAAATAAGGTGCAAATTACAGTATTTAATGTTGGCAACTTTTAATCCGTTGAATATTCAGTGTTTGGCTAATTCACTTACATTTATAACTGGCAGCGTAGCGATTTAAATATAATTAAATAATTCCGTCAGTTGCCGCTGCTGCGTCACATTGAAGTTTTCCCGAAAGAAATATATATCAAGGCGTAGAACTTGCCCCGTGGAAAACTTTATTTTTTTTCGGGACACCTCATATTTTTTGCTTAATCTATTACAAAAATGGGGTGGAACGGCGCATTCCTTAAACCCTTATAAATAACAAAGGAGTTATTTGAAGGGCGAATCTTTTGCGTGCGTATACAAAACATGCTCTTATCAATATGGAGTAGGTTGTTAAGATGTTTTGCGAGCATTAGATTACACCACCCGCCCATCCGGGGACCGATGTTATCTTTTAAACAAAACGGAAGGAAAAAACGGGGGATTATATACAGGAGACGTTTAGTGTGCATAATTTTTTTATTTTGCCGGAGAGAGGAAGAGGGGAAAAAAAGGAAAACAAACATAAAAAGGGGGGCGATCGTAAAGGAGCACTCTATTATTTCAATTGCGCATTGAAAGCGATTTCGGGCCGCGGCGCTACGGCCGAATCAATGATATCGTAAAAAGTTTCTGGTTCTTTAAAAGTTATTTATTGTCTGAATTTTTTATTTAACAAGTTAAAAAGGTCGGAAGGATTGGTCGAAAGGGTCGCGCATTGTGTTTGTTCAGAGTCTCGCTCCAAGTTCAGAGATTTAGTGGGATCTGCGAGCCTTTGTGTACTGGAAATGGACTTAGCGGAATGGCTGACCCCAAATGAATTGCAATTTTCGTATATAAATGTAAACAGAGAGAAAAATATATATATGGCGAAAGATAAACAATCCCATTATGGAATGAACGGCTAACCCAATTTATTACCGGCCGGATTTCTAGATTTTTTTTTGTTGATAATATCGCACGCACGTACGTCAACCGCATTCCACGCACGATTCCCAAACATATGTTTTTTTATTGAGCCGAAAATGCCATTAATATAATTAAGATTTTTATTATATTAACAATAAATTACCTTCAATAATGTTTCCGAATCAAACCCTTGGGATTTTTATAACATACAGAATATATTCCGATATTTTATCACGTTCGGATTCAATAAGGTCCTATTGAATTTTATTTTGGGGCCCTTTAAAATTAATTAGCAGTTACAATGCATTTAACAGTTATATATGAAAATATAGATTTCAAACATTCCAGATGAAGCAACGAAAAAGTTGCGAAATATAGAGAAGTTATTTTATTTAAAATATTTTATATATTTTAAATAGAATAAAAATAAATTTAAACTTCTCTATGTTTCGCAAAGTTTTCGTTGCTTCAGCTGGAATGTTTGAAATCTATATTTTCATATATTCTATAATTTCATGTCAAAATGTGTATTCCCAAAAATAAATATTAAATAATTCATAATAAAAGATTAAAAATAAAACAAGTAATTTATAAATCGCAATATAGAGCTTGGTCATTTAAAGTTTTTAGAGTGGCTTTAGAAACAAACATTTTCCTTTAAAAAAAAATCGTACAAAACGATTTGATGATGATTCCAAAATTAAAAATATTTCAATTTCAATTTAATTACAAACTCAGACAATAAAGTATATGGAAATAAATAAAAGCACCTGTAGACAAGTCAAAAGTCAAAAAAAGATTGTACTTTTAGATAAATATAGCAATATTATAAATAATGATTCATCTCAAATATCTTTGCAAATGATTTCGCAACTATGGTAAATAACAAATTGCTGCAACATTTTGGAAACAAATTGTCTGCTGAATGTACTTATCATTATGAAGCTAAGCAATCCATGTTTGTTTCACCAGTCTTTGGAGAAGAAGTCATAGCTATAATATCCAAACTGCCAAACAAAACTTCAACTGGACCTGAAGAAATTCCAGTAAAATTATTAAAGCATTGCAAATTTGCGTTTTCCGAAATTATAGCAAATTTAATTAATAAATGCTTTACCTTTGGGGAATTCTCGGAGTTATTAAAAGTTGGAAACATAGTTCCAATTTTCAAAAAAGGCGAGACTTTGTCAATACATACCTTTTTTTTTCTTTAACCTCATGCAATAGAGAGGAATCGCCTTACGACATTACTTCGCTCTATAGCATCATCTTAAGCACCTACTTGATCCTTTCGTGCTCTCTCTTCCTGTTTTTTACAACGTATCACTGAATTTGCAAATGTTGCTACAACCTCCCACATCTCTCCATCC
>JARJEC010117263.1:0-16248 GCA_030264575.1 Tachinus sp. AB-2021
ATATTATTTTTATCAGAAACGCATGATAAAAAACAGAATTGCTTTATGGCTGGCATTTTCTGCCATGCTCTTTGGCCTGTTCTGGTTGTTCTGGATTCTCTGGGACGTGCTTAGATTTGGCTTTCAAGGTATGTCCTGGTCGGTATTTACGGAAATGACGCCTCCGCCTGTGAGCACTACCGGAGGGCTGGCCAACGCAATTGTCGGCTCATTGCTGATGGTTACTACTGCAATGTTAGTGGCAACCCCAATAGGCGTTCTCGTGGGGATTTACTTGTGTGAATATGCAAGAGAAGCAGTCTGCGGAAAAGTGGTACGTTTCATGAATGACAGTATGTTATCAGCACCATCAATTATTATTGGCTTATTTATCTACGCATTGTTTGTAAAACCTTTTCAGGGGTTTTCAGGATGGGCCGGTACAGCAGCATTAACGCTAATTATTACGCCTGTGGTTGCCAGAACAACGGAGAGTATGCTGCAACTTATTCCGAATGAGCTACGTGAAGCTGCATATGCGCTTGGTGCACCAAAATGGAAGGTTATCCTTTCAATCTCATTGAAAGCTGCCAGGTCAGGTATTATAACAGGGGCAATTCTGGCACTGGCAAGGGTTTCAGGAGAAACAGCCCCACTCTTATTCACAGCGCTTTCAAATCAATTCTGGAACCTGGATATGTCAGAGCCTATGGCCAGCCTGCCGACAACAATCTTCAAGTTTGCCATGAGTCCGTTTACTTCCTGGCAGCATTTGGCCTGGGCTGGGGTCCTGATCATGATGATATTTGTTTTAGCCTTAAACATTGCCGCTAAAATAATCGCCAGAAAGAAGGTATAAGATGAGCAAAGAACATTCACCAATCGCCTTTAAGGAAAAAATAAAAATTGAGCATCTGAACTTTTATTATGATCAGTTTCATGCTCTGAAAGATATTACGTTATCCATTCCCGAAAATAAGGTAACGGCCTTTATCGGACCATCAGGATGTGGAAAGTCAACCCTATTACGGACCCTGAACCGGATGTATGCGCTCTATCCACGCCAATATGCCCGAGGCAAAATATGGCTGGATGACAAAGATATTCTGCTTTCTGATGAAGACCCGGCTTTACTACGGGCACGCGTTGGCATGGTTTTTCAAAAACCCACACCTTTTCCCATGTCCATCTATAACAATATTGCCTTTGGCATTAAGCTGTTTGAAAAACTTTCAGCAGCAGATTTAGATGAACGTATTGAACATGCTTTGAAGCAAGCTGCTTTATGGGAGGAAGTAAAAGATAAACTGCATAAAAGCGGCATGTCTCTTTCTGGTGGGCAGCAGCAACGTTTATGCATTGCCCGAGGAATCGCAATTAAACCTGAAGTCTTGTTGCTTGATGAACCATGTTCTGCCTTAGATCCTATTTCCACAGCAAAAATTGAAGAGCTTATTGGCACATTAAAGCAAAACTATACGGTTGTCATGGTCACACATAACATGCAACAAGCGGCACGCTGTTCAGACTTTACCGCCTATATGTATTTAGGGGAACTGATTGAGTTTGGCAAAACAAAAGAGATCTTTTTTAAACCACGCCGTACAGAAACAGAAGACTACATTACTGGTCGATTTGGTTAAGCAATGGTTGAAAACTAAAAGGAACAATAATGACAAATAAACATTTATCTACTCAGTTTAATTCCGAACTTAACGCGCTCTCGGCTCAAATCTCGATTATGGGAGCACTGGTAGAAAAACAGGTTGTTACGGCTGTGGAGGCATTAAAAGATTTAGATCTGGAGCGGGTTGCACACATTTTTCAGGAAGAACAGACAGTGAATCAGATGGAGATCGCGATCGATCAGGACCTGACCACTATTATTGCCAGACGTCAGCCAATTGCGCGGGATCTTCGTTTACTGATTGCCATTTCCAAAGCCACAACCGATCTTGAACGTGTGGGTGATGAAGCCATAAACATTGCCCGAATGACGAAAAAGATTGCAGAAACAGAAAGGCCAAAGTATCTTATTTTTCCAGATTTATCCGGAATTGTGGAGATGGTAACCCAGTCTTTACGCCAGGCACTGGATGCCCTGGCCAGGCTGGATGTTACCGCAGCAATTAATATTATGCGTGCAGATGAGCAAATTGATGTTGAATTTGATCTCTTTACCAGCAAATTGATCACATATATGAGCAATGATCCGCAAACAATCTCTGCCTGCCTTAATTTTCTGTCTGTTGCAAAAGCACTCGAACGCATCGGTGATCATGCAACCAATATTGCTGAATTTATTATTTATATTGTTAAAGGCGAAGACGTTCGCCACCTGTCTATGGCCCAACTTGATGATCTCCACTGGTAAAGGCAAAAGAACAGGCAATTCCAGGATGTTTTATAGCAGCGCCTGAAACCAGAATGACAGGAAACAGTTCAGACAATTATTGTTACCCTTTATATACGTCAGACTCAACATAAAGTGCCCCAGATTAATCGCTACAGAAAGGTATCTGCATTATTTTCAGGCAGATGTTAAGACCGTATCAAAAACAATTATCAGGGCCCCGGCCACTAATTAATCTCAAAAACTTCCTATGAAATGACCCGCAGCCAAATGCACCAATCTTTGGTGTTTATGATACAGAATTAGAATAAACCAACCAAATGAAACAGGGTAAATGAATATAACGATTATTTAGGCGCCATAGCACAACGATCCATGAGTGCGCGGGCTTAAGTTAAAGAGCCTGCTCAAACTAATAAATAAGTTAAAAAACTCAAAAAATCCTTTATTCATGAATCCTTTTTGAATTTTGTCGCCTCTATGTACTATATAAACCATTCACTGACTAACCGGTGATGGTATTTGAATGAAATTATGAAAAGCCAACTCGGAAACGAACCTGCCCGTTCTGTATCCATTGTTTTTACTGGCTTTGATGCAAACATTTATCAGCTAATAAGGAAATATGAATATGATAGGTATGATAACCGGCGCAGTAATTACTAAATTCTGGCTTGTTCAAGCATTATCAGGTCCAAAAATAATGAGGAAGATCAAATGATTGCTCCCGAGGCTTTAATCAAAGCTGCTTGCGCCGGAGATCAACAGGCGTTAACGAAATTGCTTACAATTTGTCAGCCGAATCTTCAACGATTTGCCAGACGCACCTGTTCAACCAGTGAAGATGCTGAAGATGCCGTACAGATTGCACTCTGGCAATTACATAGAAAAATAGGGACGCTTAGAACCATTGCAGCGTTTGCAAGCTGGTTATTCAGAATTATTGAGCGGACGTGTTATCAGTTATTCAGACAAAGGCATCCTGCTGATGCCGACTCTGAAAAGCTCATCGACAACATATCTGCCTCGCCCTCGGATATCGACTTACGTGATGATTTAACGCGTGCTATTTCTACCTTACCCTCAAACTACCGTACAGTATTAATCTTGCGTGATATTGAAGAATATACCGCACCGGAAGTCGCTGAAAAACTTGAAATCAGCATAGCGGCAGTCAAAAGCCGACTTCACCGTGCCCGTACGATGCTTCGAGACGAGTTGATTAATCAGGGATACCCCAAATGTGATCATAACGATCCGCTACAAATAAAATCTGGAGACTAATATGCCATACCCTACTTCTGACACGATGTTCCTGCTTCGAGGCATTGGTGCTTTAATACTGTTTCTTCTCTCTTTTTTCATGATTACCTATCCCATTGCCATGGTGCTGACTTTGCTCAGCGCTATCTTACTGCTGCGTGGATGCCCGCTATGCTGGCTGATGGAATTATCCATCAGGATAAACCGTAAACAATCTGATCAACTCTCTAATAGGATTAAATAAATGCGCCATTACCAATCACCCAAAGATTTACAGTCCATTCCTTTGTTACAACGCCTGGCCCCAGAGGAAAGTAATGCTTTTCTGGCTTTTGATCATGCTACCAAGCGTCAGGATGGACATATCCCTCTTAAAACGCGTGAATTTATTGCGCTTGCTGTTGCTTTAACTACCCAGTGTGCATATTGCCTTGATGTTCATACCAAAGGTGCAAAACGTGCCGGTGCAACATCAGAAGAGTTAGCAGAGCTGATTTCTATTGCGGCAGCTGTACGTGCAGGGGCAACGATGAGTCATGGTCTTCTGGCCTTACGTTTGTTGGATGACGCATCAGATTGATGCATCGTGTTTTCAAATAAAACGCTCAATCTTTATCTGCACTCTCGCAAGCTATTAAATATCAGGGACAATATGAGTTAAGACCAGATTCTGGAAAGTTCTTGATTTTGTGATTAAGCGCGTGCAGAAATAAAGAAAAACCGCTGTCTGCAAGCATCTCGCAGATAATAAGATAGCATTTTGTCGTTCTGGAACACCGGGTTATTGATCTTAAAGCCAGAACCGCAGTACATTATTATTCCATGTAATGAGTCAATTGCACGAAAAGACGCGTGTCAGGATTACAATGAATCTTATTTTTCAGAATAGACTTCGGTTTGCTATCCATGAAAAAATAACAATAATGCTGTTAAATAAACTGATTCATTATTGCAATACTTTTGAAACAAGACAGGAAACATTTTATTTAAAAATCCTTCCTGATCGGGGTAAATTTTTAGACCATAATCCTGGCTTACCTTTCATTCATAATAGGCAACACCGTCAGTTCAACACCTGATCTTTGAATAAATAATACCCCACTCATCCCAGGAGTTGATATCGGAAGCGTCAACCTTAATGACCCCGAATATAAACACTACAGCTCAGGATTAACCAGAAACAGCACAAATCCTTTAAAGTTCGGATTTTTCCATAAATAAGCAGGCTCTTCCCAGCGGCCATTTTGCACAACGCCTACTTTAAAGGGAATGGTTAATGCTTTTAATTTCTGCAAATAGGCTTGATAGTCAGGAATAGTATGACGTCCTTGATAAGTTTGAAAGATTACTTCATCGATACTCAGATTAAGGGCAGATATTGCTTCAGGATCTGCATAACGCCCCCAATCCAATAAGCCGGTAATACTTAAACGATAATCCTGAGGTAACCAATGACGCAATTGATTCAGAAAATCTGCATAATCCGCTAATTTGCGCGTAGCGACATCAAAATCAATCTGGATACCTTTAAGCATGATCCCTTGTTGCTGCCAACGTGCAAGTTCAGTCTGAATCGCGGTAAAAATATTATCTGACCAGTCAAGGGTATAAACACGATATACCAGCCAGATATCCTGGCGAGTCATAATAATTTTTCCACTGCCTTGAGGCGTATAAACAGCCTGTGATCGATGCCGAGGGCGTTCAATCACGCCCCGTAATATGTATAACGTTTGTGCATTCGCCAGCAGCGGTTGTGAACGTACCCCACTCCAGAGCCAATATTCCTGATAGCGCGCGGTCATCCCTCTGGCATAAGCCAGGGAGATCATGGCGATAAACCCTGCTACCAGTAATATTTTTGCTCGATCGCCCATGGTGTCTTTTTATACTTTGATTTTAATAAGTTAAACCAGCGTTTACGCTCATCTTTTGCTATTTTAGTCGTATCACAGCGATTATAACCCACAGATTTAAAGCAATTGAGCGCCTGCGATAACGCATAAGCCCGATCATTGGCCGAAGCCTCAGCATTATCAATCACCTTTTTATAAAAACCAAATTCGCCCAGCCTGGGTGTTTCTGCGGTAGCTGTCCTTGCATTTCCCAGCGATGTAAAGCTTAGTACCGGTTCATAGGGAACATATGAGGTATATTCAGGGGAATACCGACTAAAAGGCGTTTCCGCATGGTGGCGCATAAAAAGTCCCAGACAATTCAGACTCTGTCCATCATCAGGATTATCGACCAAACGCTGCGCATGTTTTTCTGGAGACAGACAACGATAATTGGCCGGCCCGATCACAGGCTGGTCAAAAACTGCCTGAATAGTTTTATCCTTAAGAAGAGGCTGTGTTTTTAAATCCTGTGGCAGGTTCACATAATCTTCAAGAAAATATAGATAATTTTGCGTTGTCAGATCGTTATGAAGCAAGGTATAGCCAATTTCAGCACGCTCTTTTTGAGGATAACCGGTATCATGAATTAATGATTGTAACAATGCGCGATCAGCCCGCTTATTTATTAAAATGTACCGAAATTGCTTCACGGTAATCGGTGAATCCTGGGCAAATACCTTCGCCACCTGCCCACTTTTCTCATAATGAAGTGCCAATCCCAACTGAATCAACTCCTGTTGTGCTTTCAGTGGTGCTTTAGTTAAAAGCGTACGCCATACCGCTTCAGCCTGTAACCAGTCTTCAGCATTTTCAAATGCCAGCGCGCGCATGATTTGCTGACTCAAAATCAGACTGGTTATTTCTCCCTCTTCTACCAGCGGTGGAACTGTCGTCAATACTTTAAAAGGCAGCGGTTCACTATAGGTATAATAACTGGCGATTAAAAAATTATAAAAATGCGGTGCTTGCGAAAAATAAGGCTGCATTGATTCAAGCGTCGCCAGTGGTAATGCTTCTTCTCCACCACGCATCTGCGTTAGCAGAGCAATAAATAATAAATCAGGTTCCGATTGATAATCGTGCGGATTAATTTTCTTATAATAATGATCAAATCCAAGCGCCCGCTCAATTTCAAAAACAAGTCCGGCAATCGAACCTTGTTTACGGGTTGCGCTATAATCGGCATAAGTTTCCGGATGCTTTAACAATGCGGCATACTGCTCAATCAATGCCGTCTGATTACCTTGCAACCACGCCAAGCGTCGCAATAACCCTCTGGCTGAATCTGAATACCGCCCTTCAGGATAGTCAGCAAGATAGGCATTAAAGGCGTGTAATGATGCAACAACTTTGTCTCTGTCAACCAGAGAATGCTCGAATCCCCCCCATTCATCAAGGCCACTTGCCTGAGCTTCACGCAATAAGGTGCGCCCAATCATATAGCTGCCTGTTTCTTTGATCCAGGCAGACGCTTGTTTTTGTGCAGCAATAAAATGATCCCGCGCACCGGCATAATCATCTAGATAAAATTTGCTCATCCCCTGCAGGTACTCAAGATAAGGTCGCATCCGCTGGCTGTTTTTTTTAATTAAAGCATCCAGGGAAACCGACTGATCCTGAAAATATGCGATCCGTACTGTGGCCAGTTCTGCTTGCTCCTGCACACTCAGATTATGATCCAGACTCAGGGCATGAATAAACTCAAGGACAGGAATAAAATCTTTATTTTTGGTATTATTGGCCACAATTTTCGCGAAATTTAAAGTCCGTTTATTTAATTCCAAATCATGCGTTTCTATGGCTTTAATTAAATTTTCCGCGTGAATATTTATACCATCGATAATATTGGTAATCTGGCGCTCTGACTCAGCCAGTGCAGAAGCATCATCCCGCCAGCGATCAATCGAAAAAGGAATGGTGGCGAGTGCATGTGCATCTTCCTCAGCATGGTAACTCGCCTCTGTATATGGCAGGGTCAGATCATCATAACTCTCTGATAAAAGCGTTTGGTTTTCTTGTAGCAGCAGGAGATTCACCCGGTTATCATTATATGGGGTAATAAAAGGGAGATTACTGCATACTGAATTTTGTGGAGCCTCTAAAAAGGAGAGCTGAAAATTACATCCCTCATCCGAACATGAAAAAGAAGGGGTGAGGCTGGACCCCAGTCCAAGAATAAGAGCAACTATTAATGTTTTTTGATTCATTGCGATTGATTAAGCCTGTATTGAGAAAGAAAAAATCATAAAAATATCATCTGAACCTGTCAGCACACGATTTTAATAGAGAAAATTATAAGAATTAATGTTCATGAATTACTGAGCCCGGCCATTATAACAAGAGATTGCAACCTGAACCATGCCAACGGGCTATAGGTGATACGCATTTCTGAGCAAGGTCAATAAGAAGATATTTTAATCTGAATGGCCCTCAGCATACAGACTTCCCAGAATAACTTATAGTTTTTATTCGCTTTGCCCGCCTTATATCAGCAAACTTAAGCACGTGAAATGAGAAAGACAAATCTTATGTGTCTTTCTCATCGGAGGATAATATCCTTGAATGTATCAGCACAGACCCTCACAGGAAAATCGCACATTCAAAAAAAGTGGTTTTTAAAAAAATATTTTGGCAATCACCATGCAAAATACTGTCGACATAATCAAAGACACCATACCAGGCACAAAATAGCTGTGATTGATCACATATTTACCAATCCGTGTTGTTCCTGTTCTGTCAAATGCGGTACAGGCAATCTGGGCTCCACCCGGAATGATGAAGACAGCGCAGGCAGCCGGCATTAAAGCAATGAGGGTATAGACAGGAATATCCATGGCAATGCCCAAAGGCATCAAGGCAACAACTGTTGCGGCCGGGCTATAAATGAGTATTGATAACCCAAAAAGCACTAGCCCAAACAGCATCGGCTGATCACGTAAAATACTGGAAAAATTCTCAATAAATAAGCTGTTATACGTTTCAAAAAAAGTACCAGTCATCCAGGATAGTCCAAAAATCCCTACGACACCAATCAGACCTGATTTAAATACAGAACCGGCTGCAAGCTCTTCCGGTGGAATTCTGCAGCAAATCATAATCAAACTGGCTGTGGTCAGCATAAGAATTTGCAACGTTACGGGAACAGACATTGCTTCACCATCCCATTGAGGTCTAAAACCTTTAAAGGAGCACAGTAACACAATAAGCAATATCCCCAGAGTAAAAATAGTCAATCCCATTCTGGCGCGTGGAAGATGGGCAATTTTTTGAATAGAGGCCGCAGCAGGAACAAACTCTTTCGTTTTAATACGACGTAAATATTCTTTGTCCTCAGACAGTTCTGCGCCTTTTTTATACACATACAGGCAACCAACTAAGCAGCCTAATAATGTACCGGGAACAGTAATGAGCAAGATATCCAAAATGGTGATGTTAAAGGATGCAGCCTTGGCAACCATTCCCACAACTGCAGCACTGATGGGGCTGGCAACCACCGCCATATTCGCCGCAATTACCGACATGGACATAGCCCTTTCCGGGCGGACTTTGGCATCGGTCGCAACTTCTGCAATGACCGGGTAAACAGAAAAGGCAACATACGAAGTACCGCATAAAGCGGTAAACAGAAAACAAACAAACGGACCTAAAAAGGTAATCGCTGCGGGCTTTGTCCGCAACATCCGTTCAGCGATTGAAATCAGAAGATCCAACCCACCTGCTGCCTGCAAAATAGTAATACAGGTAATCACCGCAATGATAATTAAAATCACACTGGTAGACGGCGCATCGGGTTTTAATCCAAAGAAGAATGTCAAAATACATAACCCCATTCCACCTGCGGCTCCAAGACCGATACCACCAAATCTCCCTCCGATGGCAATACAGGCCATAACAACTGCAAATTGTAATAAAAAAAGCTCCATGAATGTCTCCAAACTAACGTTGCTGATCATGAAAATATCGCGCGAATTATAGCGAAAAACAGATGATTAATATAGATAAGGGATCTGATTCTGATTCTGATTCTGATTCTGATTCTGATTCTAAATAATTATACCGGGGTTACCTTTATCCATATCTGACAGATCACACAACTATATTTCTTGGACAAATTTATGTCCAACCTGAAATTTTATTAAAATCAATGCACAGGCTAAAAAATCGTTGACCTGAAATAGACAATCGCGCCACAATGAACCGTGTATTAACTATTTGAGATGAATCAAAGTTATTGATGTAACCAGGAAAAATTATTGCATTTAGCAATCGGTTGAATAACAATCAAACCTTACTAAACAATGATTAAATAAAAATAATTCTTATTTTTAATGCAAACCAGCAAATAACTAACAGAGATTGATCAATACACCGTGCCCCGAACAACCAACTAACTCAGATACAAAGGAATCATCATGCGCACTTTTATTTCCAATGTACTTATCATGAGTACCTTACTTATTACCCCGGTTTCTGCCGAAATTCTGGCACAAAACGAATCGCTCTACACCGATGAAAAAACAGGTCTGACAATCGTCTTTGCCGATGTTGAATTAATCGGTCATTACCAGTTTGATGAACCTGTCCTATCTGCTGTCAGCCAGTTAACCATTCTTCAGTCGAAATTTACAGGTCACTATACCTACGAGGACTTTAAGGCAGACCCTTCATTATATTTAAAAGCCGGACGGCGTTATCGCTTTGGCGGAATCCTGCGTGATACCAGCATTGATGAGGTGATCCTGACCATACACAGCCAAGATGGACATTTAAAAGAATCGCTGCGGTTAAATCTGAACGCAGCAAAAACCAATCCGGCCACTCGTGAGGATTTTCATCAATGGATACAAAATCGTTTTCAGGGTTGGAATCAGATAGCGCAACCGGGTACCCCGAACTTAATGCACGATATCTGGGTAAAAAAATCTCAATCTGTTTATGGCACGCAGATTCCCGATACCTCAGTTTCTCGCATTCAACGCAATCATGAAGCCGGTCTCGGCGCATTAGCCATCTTTGGCGGGCAGACGGCCATCCGCGAAACATTACAAACCCAGTTCCTAACAAATAGCAATCAACCCGCAGACTCAGATCTTCTGATTGACATCACTACGATAGCCGGTGTTGAGGTAAGCGCTCATCCCTATACCAAAATGCTGGAGGAACTAACAGCAACAACAAATACAGCAACGATTTCCCAGGCGACTTTGGCAGATTATGTGCCAGAGGATCGATTGATGATTCTGATTCGTGAACCGGAAAAAATGGCGGAATTAGTGAATCGTGATCATAATCTTTTCGCGCGCCTAATGCCAATGCTGGGTACTGGATATACAGACTATACCCTCTTTGAACGTTATGCTGCACGTTTCGGTTTAACACCCGCACAGGTAAAAACATGGCTGTTTAGTAAAAATATTGAAGAGGTTGCCCTGTTTGTACCCGATGTTTTTTTTCTGGACAATACGGATTTAACTGTGGTTATCCGCTTAAAACCCAGTGCAGATACGCCTTTTAAAATAGCCAAAGATATGACGGGCATTGTCCCTGTCACCCTGCCCCAAGGTGAGACCTTTTATCTTGCTCACCGTGATCATCTCCTCTTTGTTTCCTCTCATAAATCAGAACTGGAGCAGTCACTTCTCTTAGTGGATAAAAAAGGTACAGGCAGCCTCGGTGCTTCTGCTGAATTCAAAGTTATGCGTCATAAATTACCACTGACTGCAACCTCACGTGTTTACCTTTATTTTTCTGATCCGTTCATTCGCCACCTCACCAGTCCGGCAGTAAAAATCGGCCAATACCGCCGTGCAAGTGCACGCAATACCCTGGAAACGATCACAGCCATGGCATTATTATATCGTCTGGATCATGGAACTGATGCTGATTTGGCAACACTGAAACGACATGGCTATTTAACAGAAGAAGAAGTGCCAGAAACCGAATATACGCTAAAATCCGGCCTGCGCGCTGTATCGAAAACCTGGGGAACATTGGATCGATTAACCCCCTTAACGGCCAACCCGCTCACTCAGGTTACTCAGGCTGAAGCTAATAGTTATATCGCTTACCGTGAACGTTATAGCCGTTTCTGGCAACAATACTTTGATCCCATTGCCATTCGCGCTGATCTTATGGAAGATGGAAAAGTGACGCTGGAAACTTTTATTCTGCCATTAATTGATAATTCGATTTACAACGGAATCAAAGAAATCGTTGGCATCCAAAGCCCTGATAAAACAGAAATTCCCCACTACAGCCAAACGCCGATTGCCACCCTGGCATTTAATCTGCCTAAAGAGAATCTGCCGAAAATAATCAATAATTTTTTCCCGTCAAGCTATTCTCTCTCCGCTTTCTTACCCTTCCTTGGGAATACGCTTGCTTTATCCATACACGATTCTGATCCTGTCGTTCAAACCAATTTTCCTGGTTTAGAAACGCTGAGCCAGCAGAATAACTTTCTATTTGGTGTACGTGGTCGTGATCTGCTGATTGTCCCAATTATCGGAGCGCTTTATACACGACCGGTCGATCTTGCCATTCAAGTTACTGATGAAGAACAGGTACGCACCGCTTTACGCCATCTGCCTCTAAAAAATAACCAATATTCCCAGTTCAGGAAAACCTATCATGAATCAGAGAATCAATTTATCCTGAACTGGACGCTATTCGGGGTTATTCGGATGGAATTTTCTCTGAAAATTGACCAGGGGTGGCTACAGATCTCTAACCATCCCTGGACACCGGTTGCCATTACAGGCACACAAAGCCTGGCACCTAATCATACGGTGGTTCTCCTGCGACCTTCGGAGTTAAAAAAAGCTTTACCGCAAATACTATCGCTTGCACAATCTGCGTATCGCCACTCCGTTTATATCTCAGCCGCCAGACTGTTACCGTGGATCACCGCTTATCAGACTGATCAGAACACGGCCGTAATGAAACAAAAAAATGCGCTGGGTTCAGGTACACCACTCCCTCCGGCAGTCTCTTTATCAACCAATCCTCTGACACTCAAGCCCTATGGTTTCTGGGAAAACCAGGTCATACCCGCTGCTGATAAACAGGATACAACACTGATCAAATTACTGCCTAATCTTGACTTGTGGCTTCGTTTTGAAGCAGAAGGGTTACGCAGTCGCATTGAGTTCATTCCTGATTAATGCGACGATTATTGCTGAATGACCCCATCCATCAACCCCCCCGGCAAATCAGACTGTATTTCAGGGGGTTATGGGCATCAGGCCTCATCTCATGGAACTGTCTGGATTATACTATGTGCTGGATTATGGCAATCCTGCGTTTAGGCTAATGCATCAGCGTCCTGTAATATTCGATAATTTATAGGCCTGATAAAGTGCCCACATGCTCAGGAAACTCACCGCCATGAGATAGTAACTGGGTGCCAGGCTGCTGCCTGTGGCACTGATAAGAAACGTACAGATCATTGGTGCAAAACCACCAAATACTGTAACGGCAACATTGTAACTGATAGCCATGCCACTGGCGCGCGTCTGTACCGGGAAAAGATCAGCCATCATTGAAGGGACCGTTGAAAAATAAATCGACTTTAAAAAAGCCAGCCAGCCTACCAGTAAAATAAGGCTTGTGGAAGAAAGATGTGCCGTCATGAGCTTAAAACCCGGATATACCGTAACCAATAACATGAGTAAGGACCCGACCATTAACGGGACCCGACCAACCTTCTCTGCACATAACCCGATAATCGGTGTCACTATCGTTAAAATAATCCCTGCAATCAGGGTGGCAGAATAAGCGGTAGAGCTTGGCAAATGAAGCGTCTTGGTCGCGTATGTCGGAATATAGTTCAACATATAGTTAACCGCTGTTGAAATCACCATTAATCCAACGGCAATACAAAAAAGTTTCTTTTGATATTTCACAATGGTTTTTAAAGGCGCCGCTGTTTTCTCAGCCTTCTTGAAACTCACGGGCTCATCAACATGACGGCGAATATAGAGACCTACAGGTCCAATTAGCAGACCAAAAACAAAGGGTATTCTCCAGCCCCACTCATAAATCTGGGTTTCTGTCAGGCACTTGGCCAATCCTAAACCAAAGGCTGAAGCCAACAAAGTGCTTGCTCCTTGAGTAGCAAACTGCCAGCTGGCAATGAACGCTTTACGTTCCGGGAAATGTTCTACTAAAAAAGCTGTTGAACTACCAAACTCCCCGCCAGCAGAAAACCCCTGTATCAGACGTGCTACCAGAATTAAGATAGGGGCAGTAATCCCAATAGTTGCATAACCCGGCATCACCGCAATCATGAAGCAACCTAACATCATCAGCGCGATCGACATGAGCAAAGATGCTTTTCTACCCGCACGATCCGCATAGGAACCTAAAACAATCGCCCCTAAAGGCCGGATTAAAAATGAAATTCCAAAACTTGCAAACGTAAGAATAAGTGACAGCGTTTCATCTGTTGTCGGGAAAAAAGTACGCGCAATATAGGTTGCAAAAAAAGCATAGATTGCAATATCAAACCATTCAAGCGCATTACCAATACACGTTGCAAAAAGGGTTTTATATAAATTTGGTTTTATTGGCATAGCGTCAGGATTATGCGGGTGTACAGCTGTCATTATCGAAAGTACCTTATATAAATATGATTAAATTATTTCTTTTTTAGTAAAATATGATTCACTTCTTCTCCAAGCGCCCAAAAAAGCGTGGTCATCAATAGCAAACCTTCTTTAGCAATAGTGGTCAACATATGCTCGTCCACACCATGCTGACCACAGGCAGGGTATGAGTGAGGAATCCATAAGGTTGGCAGATCTAATACATCTGCAAACACATCATTAGGTAAAGAACCACCTAAATTAGGCAACAATGTTGGTTGTTTATGGCAACACTCTTTAATAAGCGCCAGCGTCCAGTTCACCAACGGATGCTGCGGATCAAAGCGGGTAGGTGGTGTAGCGCTGATCACATCGACCTTCACCATGCCAAACCCTGCAGCAGCTAAATGTTCTCGAAGATGCATTGCAATATTCTGCCAGTCTGTGCCAACCACACAGCGTAACTGGCATACCGCTGTCGCATGAGAAGGAATGGCATTCATAGGCGCTTCAGGATTTCCGGTGATAAAAGTTAATACTTCCAGAGTATTCCATGCAAAAAGACGTTCTGCAGGCGTCATCCCGGTAGCGCCCCAGTCGCTGTCTATCTCAGGATCACCAGGGTTACCCCCGGGAATGACATCACGTAAAATTTCACGCATCGCTGATGTAATCGCTGGTGGTTTTAAGGTATCCACTAACAGCTCCCCATGTCCATTGACCAGCGTTGCAATAGCATTGGCAAGTTGTGTTCCAGGATTACTTAGCAGTCCCCCCCAGTTTCCGGAATGATAATCCCTGGATCGGGCCTGAATGGATAACCGGATATTAATTGCGCCACGAGAACCCAGAAAAAGTGTGGGCCGTTCTGCTTGTAAACGAGGTCCATCAGAGGCAATGAACAGATCTGCAGCCAATAAGGTTTGATGCGTAGTACATACCTCCTTCAAACCTGGTGAACCAATCTCTTCCCCCATTTCAAAAATAACTTTACAGTTAAAACCCAGACGACCAGCACGTGCCTGATACACCTGCGCCAAAGCAGCAAAATTGATGGTATGCTGACCTTTATTATCCGCACTTCCTCGTCCATACCAGCGATCGTTCTCAGCCACCAGTTGCCAGGGCGTTAATCCTGTACGCCAATGATCTGCATCACCAAAAACAACATCCCCATGACCATAACATAAGACTGTAGGTAATGCAGGGTCTTCAATTCGTGTGGCAATCAAAAAAGGGCAATCTTTATGCACCGGATTCTCAATCTGCATCAGCGTAAATCCCATGGCAGCGAGTTCAGGCCCAATTTCTGAATCAAGATAAGCCTGCAATACATCAGCCTGCTCCGGATTCTGACTTTCAGTACGATAAGTAATGCGCCGTTCCAGCTGTTTCTGAAGCAATCCGTCTTCAAAAAACTCTGCCGCTGCTGCTAATACTGCTTGTTTGCTTTCCATAATCAACCCTGTTACCCACATTGTAAAATAAAAAATATTGATACGATATTTATAAGAACTTCTGTTATCCGTGATTACTTAATTTTTTAATATCAACGAATTATCATGCAGCTTGTTGCCGCTGATTATCCCCTGCTGTCGTTATTATTTTATTGATAGTATTAATTTCGTATCGTAACGTCAACTGGATTACTCCATTTTAATTGGGCAATCCGGCATAATGATCCCGGGTCTGCATCAGGCAGATCTTATAACAAACGCTTTGATCCTGATCGATTACAACGGTCAGATACAAGGCCAGGCTCATCGCATTGTGCATCAGAAGACCGTAATCCCGGCATCAGTAAGATGCACATTGTCCCTTCTTATCTGAGGATTTACGGTTCTCTCTATCCTGATGCCAGCCATTTTGGATCTGATTAATACGGTGTTGTAATCAAATGCTTTGGTACCAACAATTCATCATGTTCAGAGTTCATGGTGATTCCTTCAGTACCCTTTCCAAAGCTTGCCATGGCATTGACTAGCAATCCTAGTGCCCTCGCGTCCAGCGGGTCTGCTGCCACCAGAACCGGTTCAGAAAGATTTTTCGACACATCAGATGACCAGAGTCCGGATACATTATCAACCTGTTGTATAGCCGACAAAGGAGGCGTAAATAATTCAGCCTGTGCCACAAGCTCAGTCAACGATAAAGTCTGATCAGTAAATTC
>JARJEC010117278.1:0-12815 GCA_030264575.1 Tachinus sp. AB-2021
AATATTTGCTCTTGGGGATTTGGTAGTTGCTGCAAATTTACGCTGGGTATAATTCATAACTAAACTGATGAAAGGTTTGATTACTACGTATGTATTATTAACAGTTTAGTTAACGTGTTTTTTAACGAGTAACTAATTCATATTGTAGAAACTGTTATCCTTTAACAAACCTAACATTTTTAATTATTAATTTTAATTTTTTAAATTGCTGCGTGTAATATTATTTATTTTTTTGTAGTTTAAAAATGTGAAATCAGAAATTTTTTTGAGGATACATAAAGTGTGATATTTATAAGTATAGTTTGAAGAAAATATATTTAATATAAAATAACTAGCGGCAACCCGTAAAAAAAGACTGAAATTTTGTGTTGTTAGTAAATGTTTAAAATTTCTAGCCAATAAAAATTAAATGTTATAAAAACAAACAAAAAACCCTGTATAAATAATCTTGTAGAAAAATTCAAAATAACCTGTATACAAAATTTGACACGCTCTGTATAATGCTTTTTAAACACCCTGTATAAACACTTAGAAACACCCCGTATACACGTTCTAAAACACCAATTTACATCAATTTTGAAAAGTTCTAGATACACATTTTAAAACAGCCTGTATGAACATTTTTAAACAGCATGTATGCAAAACTTGGCACACCCTGTATAACTACTTTAAATCATCCTTTATTAAAACTATAAAACAACCTGTATAACAATTTTGAAACAACTTATGAAACAATTTGAAAACAATTTTACAAAGTTTGTTAAAATTTTTTAACATCTGCACCATCTTACGGATAATAAACGCAGTGCTAGCCAAACAAAAACTCGCGTGTTATTGGCCGATTCTATATTGATATTTTAAGGCAGTGATTTATTGAGGCGCTGGTATTGGTTTGGATTGAAAAATTGTTATTCTGTTAGCATTTGTCTCACAAACATACAACCGCAATTATTATTGTTGATATATTATTTATTCTTTAGGGTGAACACTAAATTCCTCCTAATGTTATAAGTCAGAAGTTTTTTTTATACAACTTTTTAACTTCACGTACCATACAATAATTTCTTTTGAAGCATTTGTTTTTAATATTTATTATGTTTGAGCAACATTATGTATTTTAATAATATTAAGTAACAACCTGTATTTTTTATATTTTATGTGAATGAAGTTTGTTTTTCTGATTTTAAAAATGTATTCCATAACAAAAATGTTGAGAAAAAATTAAAATAAGTAATATAGTAATTAACAAGAGAAAATAAAAAATAAAATGTTGTACTTGGCTAACTAGTAAAACCACATAAGGCCTTGGATTGATACTAGTGTCTTTTGACAACCGCTTCTAAGAGTGACGCGCAAATATACTAGTTATTTGAAAGAGGCAGAAAACCTAGTATTGATTAATCAGAAGAAGAAAAAGCAAAATTAATTTAAATCCAATGACCTGTAAACGGATCTATTTGAGGAAAATAGAAAACAAAGCAATATGAAATTGCAAAGAAAAGATCGACAATTAAAGATAATTGAAAATGTGACTACGATAACAAAAGAAAAAAAAGTAATAAACAACATCGTGGTAAACGAAAAAAACAGTGAAAAAATAGCAACATGTTAAAAGCAATAGTTTGGCAAGTTGCTTTGCAGCTGTTGCAATTTTGTTCTTCTTGTCCCGATCGGAAGCCGTAACATCAACATATCGTGGTGTGTTTTTTAATTCAATCTAGTTGGTTGAAAAAAGCAAGTTGCGTTTTTGTTTTGAGTTTGGCCAGTTGTAACGGACTGCAAACATAAACACAACTGCAACAAAACTTTGCTTGATAAACCTTGAAAAAAATGGGGCACTATCGTTATTGACAAAAGTAAATATAGAAAAACTTATTTAGAATCAAAATCAATGTATTACCTTTATTTTTAATTTTTTCATTTGGTTTTTCATTTTTATTAAAAAATTGTGGACAAAGTTAAAAACACATAGTTAGCAAAACTCAAAATTAAATAAAATATTATTTATATTTGTAACAAAAATTTAAGAATCTAGACGTAATAAAATTGCTTTTGTTATTATTTCGTTATAAATTAATATCACAAATAAAATCATTTTAAAAATATTTTTGAAATATTATTTAACGTCTACTGGACAATGCTAGTTTAAGTTACGAACCTTATTTTATATATGACGCCCACCAATACCATTATTCAGTGCTTTGAAATTAATTGTAAGTATTTCCTAGAAAAATTAAATTCATTTAATTAACTTTTTATATTTTTATTTATTATAAAAATAACATTATAGAAAAAAATGCGTTTAAAGTGTAAATAGCAGATTATAACTATTATTATACAAGCGCGAGAACTTGCATTTAAAGTGCAACGCTGTTTCCATGCAACCAAACATAGTCGTTGTTGCATGCTTAACCGAGCTATTATATGCGATCTCCTCGCGAGTGTCAATTTTTTTTTTTGTTTATCGAATATTAACTTCTGATTTAAGATGTTGCTTATATTCCAGGGAGATATTTAAACAACTACTTAATATTCAATCAACAAAAAAGATATTAAAAAGTTGTATTAATCCAAATATGCTCGTATTTTTTTACAGCTCCCAAATTATTTACATTATAAATATCGAAGGCATTTTAATCAAAATGCGGCAAGCAATTCAAATATCTACACATTATTCAACTGGCTTGTTGAAATTGTTTAACTTTTTGGTGTATGTTTATTTTGCCGTATTTTATTTGATTTTTTTGTGTTTCATATATTTGTACTTCATGATTTATGTTATTTAAAATTTATTCAGTTTGTTAGAATTAATAATAATGAATCACAATATAAATTATAATTGTAAAAACAGCGGACATATTATTTATATCAGAAACTCTTAAAAAACATAAAACCGATTTATTTTATATCACATGATATATGAATCTGCTTATTTCTTGTCAAAATAAAGCACCATCATAATGCTATGCAGCATTAAATAAAATAAATGCGCGCATTTTGTCATTAGTGTCGTCTTTTTCTGCAGTGTAATGACATAGATAAACCAGATGGAAATCGTAAAAATTGCCCTGCATATCAAAGATCTACTACTGGTAGTAGATTTTATCACAAATCTCATTATCAACTCCTGATCCCTGAAAGTAAACTTAAAACGGTTGACAGTGAGGACGTAATTTCATTGCAGACAGCACACTTAGAATGCAATAAAGTTAATGAGGATTCTTTTTTACATAACATAAATAAAAGGTCTTAAGCGTTAGTTTATGGTGCATACAGAATAGCTAAAATTTACATTAAGCAAGATTTAAAAAACGAACAAATTACATTATTGTTTTAATATAATTAATTGCTTAAATACAATACAACTAACACAATATAAGTTATTATTTATTTTTAGTTTCATTTATAATATTTTAGCAAATCTGCTACATATAAGTAAAGTAAATTGCATATTATAAATCTAAAACCTTAAATATTAAATTGTATTATAAAAGAATTTGTATTTCTGAATTATTTCATATATTGAATGCTGGTGGCCTTTACTATGCGATATTGCATTATAGAAAATATATAAAACAACTTTTTTGTCTTATAACAAATAATTTAATAAAACGTGACTAATTTAGACCTATTACCAGATCATCACCATACAGTGAGTAAATTATTTGCTTAAATCACAGTCATGATGACCGGGGTAATTGGTCAAAACTAGTTACGGTTCGTTAAATTATTTGTGATTAGATATAAAAAGTGTATAACAATTCTTTATATCAAATTTATTTTGTATTTCTAATACTTAAGAAATAAATGAAATAAATTAGTATACACATTTTCTATATGGTGCGGTGCGCAAAAACGAAAATTAATAATTAAATTTTGTACATTTTTAATGTAAAACAATTTGAATGTGGTGGGATACAAGTAATAAGCAAATAGAAATTATAAATAAACCAAAGCATACATATCCAAAAAATTATTAAGAATACATATGTCGTACATAATAATTAATAATAATACTATAAAATCGCACATTTCCGAAAAAAAATTCTTTGTCTTAAATTAATCATAGTTTTAGTTTTAGATAAAAAAACATTATTAAACATTGTTGAAATCCTGATTATCCTACTTTTTGCTATGTATCACATTTGATTTTAAATTTCAGGATTAAGCATAATCTCTAACAGTTTATGCATATTATGCATTAAATGTGTATATTTGTAGCAATAAAAGAATTAAAATAAAACCATAAATTAAATATAATCCGACCGACATTACAACATAAAATAGCAATAATTAAATAAAACACATTACTTTTTTACTTAAAAAGACGCCATTATCCTCACAGTCATAATTGCACTATATTATAATATTATGTATGACATATTATATTAAATAAGTGCTCTGCTCTTTTTACTACCCACCACGTACTCTTGGCTAACTTTTATCTGCGCACAAAATTATTCTATTGCAGCAGTGGGAGCTGATAACACTCACTTGTGACCAATTTTGCAACATAGAAGTATAACAACAAATTTGTTATGAGTGGTAGAAAAAAATATGGAATGTAATTAAACCAATACAATAATATTCATTATTAAACCATTATACACTTCTTATGTTTTAAAAATTGTAAAATAATCTGTAAATATTAAAATCAGCGTAAATAATTTTGAAGTTAAGCTTTTATAGCGAGATATGTTTCGGAAAAAAGCGTATTAAGATTAAATAATTTTAACACAAGAGAATGGATACATGCAGTAAACAAATGAAAATGATACTTAGAGTCGGGACGCATGGGGAACATCTACTTGATGCATCGGCATTACAAGAAGCAACACTATTGGATTGTGCATTACGACGATTACGATTATCCTATCTGATAAAAATAACTAATGTAAAATATACTAAAACGGAAAATATTCAATGCCCTTTAATAAATAGCAAAAGGATTATTATACATCTCATAGGACTTGTGAAACAATTTTTTAAAATTTATATCTTATATGTTGTAAACGTTTTGGTCATTGCTAATTGTCTATCCTCAGAACAAAGATAAACTTAATTAATTGAAACAAAATTAACATTTGTAAATCCAACAATGTATTTATTTATTTATTGTGATAATTGCTATTCGTTTACCGAGTACGTTCCGTCTTTTAAATTATATGTTTTTTGTTTCAATTAATTATGTTTTTTGTTTTAATTAAGTTTATCTTTGTACTGAAGAAGGACAATGAGTCATGTCTGAAACGTTTACAACAGAAAA
Source organism: Tachinus sp. AB-2021 (assembly GCA_030264575.1). Classification (NCBI taxonomy): domain Eukaryota; kingdom Metazoa; phylum Arthropoda; class Insecta; order Coleoptera; family Staphylinidae; genus Tachinus; species Tachinus sp. AB-2021. The sequence goes on from JARJEC010117278.1 coordinate 5,267, forward strand.
GATATAAATAAAAAGAAATGTGTCACAAGTCTTATGAGCCGTATATACTAATCTCTCTTCTATGTAAAATATACAATTTTAAATCATTATATTATAAAATTCTGTATAAAAAAAGTGAAAAAAATATTATACAACAACTCTGTCCAATGTTAGATAATTGTAACAAATCTGATATCAGATGGATCAATCACACTTTTTTTTAATTAATAAATATAAAATTTAAAAAGTAGTCAATTGACTTAGTGGTTAATGTGTCTACTGCTGTTTCTGGAGTACCTGGTTCGAATCAGATTAAATCTTATTTCTTGGGTCGACTTTTCAGGTTAAGATAAAATCGTATTGAGCAAACTTTTTTTGGATAAAAGAACGGTAGGTCCCGTAAACTATTTAGATGTTGCGTGCACGTTAAAAATCCCAATAATTTAGGTTGAAATTACTAAATTATTGCCAATATTTCTAGTTGTGATCATCTGGTGTGGGTGATTAGTCTAAAGTTAAATAATTTAAAAAATAAAAATTTAATGCCAAAATATACAATATACAAAAAAAATATATATATATATATATATATATATATATATATAAACAGTTGTTGTTTTTTTTGTATTAAAATATTTATTTCATCTCAAAATGTTTTTTGTTTTTAAAAATCAAATAATAAATAGGTAAGTTACAGCTCTGGCCGTTTATTATAAACCGTTTTGTATGTAGCTGTATATGTAAAAATGCAGCAAGTTCAAATTTATGAAGGAATACAATTTGTGCAATTTATTGGACAATGTTCAACGCACAAATATTTGTTATAATTTATACAACAATGTTTAGAAAACATCTTAACTTTTTTTTAGTTGTATTTTTTCTTGATAAATGTTTTGACCTACACTGTGTATAGTTTATTTTTGTTAGTACTAAGTATATAAATACTTTTTTTTTATTTTGGGCAATGTAGTAATTTTATCTGCGGTGTCTACCCCATCTTTCGTTTGATTATAAAACTGTGTCGCAAAATAAAGAAAAAAAAAATGTATTTGTTGGGACAAGAAGAAGAAAAAAAAAATAAAAAATCATCATTCATAACAACATAAAAAATCTTATTTTCAAAAAAAGTTATAAACAATAAATGTAAAAGACAATGAATACATTTTATAGAGGGGACGCAAAATAATTCAGCGGGACGCAAAATAAGGGGGCGCAAACTGATAACAAAATAACATTTTTATTATTTATGGTACTACGCTAAAATTTTTCTGAAAACCAAAAATACTTAAAGCAAGTGTACAATTTCTAATATTTTTAAATTTAGAAAATATTTAACATCTACCTAATACCAACTCCAGGGTAATTTTATTTTTCTTTTATTGATTGCGATCACCTAATAAACCATAACTTGTAAATCAGATAGTAAAAAATTATGAAGAAAAACCGCAGATCTTTTACATAAAAAAATTACAAATTCTTCAACAAAATTAATATAAACAGTCTATTTGTTTTCTCTCTTTATTATTAAAACTTATACACCCCAATATTTTTAAAAATTCGTTTTAAAGTCATAAGTTTTTTAATCTTTCAATTTTATCAGATAACTATAGTTCTTGAAAATTTTACCTATTAGAATATAATTACTAAATATAACAAATCAATAAAAAAAAATATTTCAATTATATCGGTTTCTGTGGTATCTATAATTTTCTTGAATTATTGCAATATATTCATTAACTTTTCAAGTATGTTGATATTTATCAACAAGTTCCAATGTTAATAAATTATATTTATTATATTTTTACATAAATATTAAGAAAAAAAATTATAAGCTGTTACTATTTACCAAATTTCTTTGATTCTTTTTAGTTTATCATTCTACAACATCTACATTTTCACAAATTTTAAGTCAATGTTCCGTTAACTCTGTCCTTTTTAGTTTTGTTTGTGTTGATTCTGCAGAAGAGTTTGTACTGGTTTGTATTAAATACTTGCAAGTTATAGCCCACTGCGCTGGTCTAATGTTCAAATTCTGACCGAAAATAGCTCCTGCTATTGGTGTCATTCCGAAGTCACTTAATAAAATGTTGGCCCCATTCATAATAAACCATAGGCTTACTAGGAATGATAAAGAAAATATTAAAGAATAAATTTAAAAAAAAAATGGACAACAAATTAAAATGATTCATTTCTTTCTTTACTTTTTTACTGAATTACTTATTTTCTTGTTACAATTTCAAAAAACAACATATCAATACTATAAATATGCTTTTTTATTTATTTTGTCAATGGAAGAAATTATGTGACACGCTTAACTAAAATTTTATTTGCTGTTTAATACTCAATAACTAGGACCTAAAATAAATATAAAAGTAGATTGTAATATTTTGTAATTAAAATTAAAAAAAAACTATGTAGTAAGATTCAAAACAATTAAATAGTTTGAATATTATAAATAAAAATTATTTACAATTTGAATTATTAAAAAACTTGAAAATAAGATATTTTAATTAATAAATAATTACTACGCTATTAATCCATTTTGAAACAAATGTTACAAAAATTAACCTTGGGTGGGGATCAAACTCATTACCTTCAGATTATCACACAAAATACTTTACCGATTGAGCTGCTGAGGTATATTGTAAATAATTATTATATACAATATTTCTATCATGTCGGTCGTTTTATGTAAACATATAAATAGTATAATAAATTATTCAAAATTCTCTTCGACGTGGTTACAGAACATAAAGCCAATGCCATTAAAGGCAAAAAAAGTTATGAGTCTCGATCGCCATCCGAGAGAATTTTTTATGTGTCATTATTTAATTATAATAAACAAATAATTATAATATTTTAATTTTAAATAATAATAATTTTTTATTTTAAATAGAAATTTAATAAATGAAATATTTTTTTTTTATTAAATTAATAATGGTCAAGTGAATTTTAATAATATTTACACAACAACGGTGAAAATTGTTTGATTATTATAAAGATTACTCTGTTTTATATATTTTTTTACATACTGCACAATTTACCCGTGCAATGATAAAATTCAGAGTTGCAGAAAATTAAATTTCCACTAGCATATACAATGCATCTTTGTCAGGGGAAAAGTCGGGGCGAGGATCACGATCCTTCTACCAAAATTTATTACCGTTGTGGAATATATTTAAATCCCAGATTTTTAAAATGAGTTTTGTTATTAAAAATTTTAAATATATCCTTCACATATATTTTGATATCACTTATCACACATAATGGTAAATTGTAATATTTATTTATTTTTCTATATTGCATTTCTATAGCAATAAAATCATTGCAAATATTTAATCAAAACACAAAATAAATTGAATAATGGTCAGGGAAATAAACAAAAAGCTATTAATGTGATAATAGTTATTTATGATGCAAGTGTATGAGTTTCTTACACGAATTGCAAGTAAGGCACCAGCTTAAACAAGTTCACTAAACGCAAAAGGTGTAAAAAAGCCATACACAAAAGTGTCATACATTATTTTATCTACAGAAAAAATATTAATGTTTTCATTCAACTTTCAAAGAACTTGACAGTAAAGTATTACAGCAAACAAAGTAAAATTGTAACAAAATCGTTAACAATTAAGTATATATTACCAAGTATAATATCTAAATGCCCATTAAAATATTTTAGTACAAAATTGTACGTGAACATTACTAAAAATATGATAATTTTGCCAACCTTGGCTACCGTTAAAATTGCTTCATAATGCACATTTCATTTGGTTTACATTTTTTCATTCACGCACTTGCGTTCGAGTTATTTCATATAAGTTGGTTTCAATAATGTAACGCATGGAATCTTGATTAATGACTTTTTGGGGGATTAATCGGCGGACAAACGCCAGGTGTAGATAGTGCCAGAAAAACAGATAAATCTTAATTCCAAAATTGAATTTATCAAAATATTTTTATGAACTTTTAATTTATCATTATCTTTGTACATTTATTTTATATAATTACATCATTGCAATGTGCAATTGTATTTAACTTATTAAAACAAATTTAAGGCATAAATTAAATATTTATTAAAATGTTTTTATAGTAACACAGTCAATAAAAACGTATATTTTAAGTTCAGTAATATATTAGATAGCTAAATTATCATTTTACATTTGAGTAATGATAAAACATAAAAATTATGATATTACTATGTTCTCATCGAGTGGATCTTACGCATGCGTACATTTTTGTTTTTATTTCACATTGCCTGTATCCCCTCAACACTTCGAATAGTTTCATCTTGAACCGTTCGGTAAATTATGACACAAATCTTAATATAAGAGTTCCACTTCAAAAATTAAATAAACATAAATAAATTTAAAACAACAACATTTATTTAGTTTTTAATAAATTATGATAATTAGAGATAATACGTGCATAATTTGTTGTAGAATATATCTGCATAATAATTTGCGCACTAAAAGTTTGCATAAATTCCGTTTATAATAAAGCTGGAGTAAATAACATACAGAAAATTTAAACAAACGTAGAGTTAATTCCATTAACAAATAGTAATGAATTCTTATTGTATGCAAAAATCTTTGACCCAACACATACCCATATACCCCGTTCGCTGGCTTAACTTTCGGGTCGTACAAACAAAGGTTAAATTACTGTTGTACTGTGTCGCTCCCGCTACACGGAGATAGGATTATGTTTATTTTGCCAGCCAAAGTAGTAGTTAAATTCGTATCTTCCCGAATACATAATTTACACAGGCAAACGTGTTAAATTAAAAAGGAACAAATATTGACATTATTTTCTATTCCAAAATTGTAATCTAATATGATTATCTCAGCGTACTTATTTAATTAAGACTTTACAGCAAGGATGGAAACTGAAAGATATTTTATGGAATAAGTTAGTGCTCGTTATTTGAAGTTTACACAATGCATCTGAGGATGCAATTGCAATGGTTTTCATTATTACTATGGAAACGTTTAATAACAAAGCGTTATATTATGCTATTAGTTTAGGTAACTAATTTGTTAATTTTAACCCATAAAAATTTCATGGTTTATCTTTTTTTTTTTGAAAAATATAAAAATATGAATATTAAAAAATGCTTAAAATAATTTATAATATTATATCAATTTTTATATGTATAACATATGTACAAATCAAAAAATAAACTATTTTTTACAAACAACAAAAAGTTGTAATAAAGCCAGTAGACATAAACTGAAAAAACATTTTTAACATAAATAACAAACAAAAATGTTGCATTTCTGACCTATAAAAAGAAAAACCAAACATATATATGTTATATATAATAAAATGTTGCCAATTCAATTTTAGCAGTCTACTGTAAAAACTAGGCATTTTCATTTTTCTGCATTTAAGATATTTAACAAAAACATATATAAAACATCTATAACTTACAGTTTTTTAGCATCTACATATAACAATAATGACCTTGACATGAGCTCGGACTTGAATAAGTACACGTTTCCAATACGCTACTTTTCTACCTTTATTTAGCTGCAAAACTTCTGAAGTTTGCATGATATCACCGGTGGCAAGCACAACAGTAAATGCAACCCATCTTATTGAAATATTCCATGAAAATCATCTTAAACCACATTGTGCATGATTAATAAAATTGTTTGAAATAATTTGTAGATAAAATTGTAACACCAACATATATAAAAGCACAATAATGTTATTATATAGTTCTGCTCCATGCAATCATGGGATTTGAACTTACGTTTATTTCTTTATGCATCAAAACACATTTTTCTAAAAATGATTGTAACAAAAAGAAAGACTTTAAATACTGTATTCATTCTAGATCACACAAGTGTGTGCACACCCATTTTTGAAGTATTTAGATATAAACAATAAATGTTCATTGACGTGGCCATTCGAAAGAGTTTTTATTAAAAATTGAAACGGTAGGAGAATCCCAAAAATATAGTAAGAGATAAAGCTGTCAATTTCATTCAAATGTAATTTGCTTTCTTTGAAAGATATATAAATCACTTTTTAAGTGGAACAACTCCAGAAAAACATTATTTTAATGAACAATGACTGAGTAAAATCTGTCCAAATAAATTTAAACAGCACACCTCTAGTCAAAAAAAATATGTACAGAATAATCTTTAACATAAAATCTATTTTTCCATCGGCTTTGCTGAGCTATCTATGTAACATGCGATAGACTTTAAAATAAAATCTTTGGTGGTCACTGTTAAACTGAGACTGCAAAAAGAATACATCTGCGCCAAGAAATAGCAACAAAAAACAAAAGAAAAACGTGGTTTTTGAAAGCTTAGTACATGTAGTAACACATCTAATGATAAAGATAAACTGTAATTTTTTGGTTCACCATACATGCAAATGAAAGTATGCTTCATTAAGAAACCACACGTTTGAAATCAAACGTTTATTTTGATCTATATTCCATGAACTTATGACACTAAATTAAAGAAAGTCTTGTACTTTATTTTTTAAAAGAAACAAAATCATTTTGTATGCAGTATGCAGTATTTACAAAGAATTTGTGCAATCTCATGTTTTATACTTAACAATACAAATAATTGTTTTTATTGTAGATACGGGTGGTTTTAATTAAAAGGTACAGTATTCTTCGAATACTTTTTAATTTAAGTATGAGGTAATATTTATTCAATTATATTATTGATTTGAGTCCAGTTATAGTTATAGTTAGTTATAAAATAATTAGAGCCCGTAAGCGTATCTAAGCAACACTTACCACACTTTTTCAATAATATAAATTAAATATAACATTTTTCAAAGTAAATAAACAATAGCATTAGCAGTTTACACAGCAAAAGGTGATGCATTATTGTAATATAATTTGGTTTATTAATTAATTTATCTTACAGTATGAAGTAAAATGTAGACTGTACACGTCCGGTAGCACTAAACTGTTTTCGTCTATATTGACAAATCGAACTGTTACAAATAACCTACCGGTTTTATAACGTAAAATACTAGACTTGGTCCAAATCATTTATCTACCATTGCTGTCATTTGTATGAAATTATAAAAAAAAACTCAAACCAAAGTACACTTTAAAAATTTCCCATTTTTGATAGTGAAAAGTATTTGTTACTTAACAAAGCTATTAATTTAATATTGCTGAAGGAATTTTTTTATATGTATAATTCATTCTAAACTATATAAATTATATCTTAAGTATGTATTGGTTTATAACGTATTAGAATTTTGAAAATGTAATTAAACAATAAATATGTCAAGAATAAAGCAAATTACATCAATCTGTCATTATATACAAAATGCTTGTAAAACACAAAGTGATTAATCGTTGTGTTACTATATTTGTAATTTAAGTTTGTGTATCACTTTAGGATGCACATTGCCGTTACGGAATGATGATATCAATTTTCCGGATCCTACATTACGCAGGAATTCTCCCTAACCCGCAACATTTGCCACCTCAGCCTACGTGTATTATGTAAATTTTGATCCTCTCTAGTTGTTGTCTATTACTATTTGCGAGAAATTTAACTAAAACCAGACCCGCGATCGTCAAGAA
>JARJEC010117302.1:0-14713 GCA_030264575.1 Tachinus sp. AB-2021
CGAACCCACATTTATTATGGTTTGTTGTCGAGTTCTTAGCTCTGGTTCTGGAACGGTTGAGCTATACAGGTGCATATAGAAGTTTTGAATCATATTTCTGATTTCGGTTTTATTGGTAATGACAATTCCATGTTCGTTTCTCATTTTGCATATTTTGAGTTTACCTTTCGACAGCTTGGATCGTAATACCCTCATATTCGTATTATCTTCTATAGTGTCTTGAATTAATTTAGTGTTATATGATATACTATAATAACCCGCCCAATTAGTGTATTATCCAGAAATTAGATTTTTTTTTCGCTTACGATGTTTCTTTAAATTTAAACATGTGAAAGATGGGAAATATCCAATACCTGGATTACACAATAGTTGGGCGGTTGGGTGTGTGGTAAAAAAATAATTTGGGTCTGTAGTTTATACTATAATAACCCGCTCTACTAGAGTATTATCTAGAAATTAGATATTCTTTTTATTTACAATGTATCTTTAAATTTAAACATGTGAGATGAGAAATAGCCAATAAGTGGATTACACGATAGTTGGGCGGTTGGGTGTGTTATAAAATTAATAATTTGGGGCTGTAACTTATACTATAGTAACCCGCCCTATTAGTGTATTATTCAGAAATTATATATGCTTTTTGCTTACGATGTTTCTTTAAATTTAAACATGTCAGAGATGGGAAATATCCAATACCTGGATTACACAATAGTTGGGCGGGAGGGTGGGTTATAAAATAAATAATTTTAGCCTGTAGTTTATACTATAATAACCTGCCCAATTAGTGTATCATCCAGAAATTAGATATTTCTTTTGCTTACGATGTTTCTTTAAATTTAAACATGTCAGAGATGGGAAATATCCAATATCTGAATTACACAATAGTTGGCGGGTGGGTCGGTTATAAAATAAATAATTTGGGCCTGTAGTTTATACTATAACAACCCGCCCAATTATTGTATTGTCCAGAAATTAGATATTTTTTTGCTTAAGTTATTATATTTAAGTAATTATAAGTTTTAAAGTATGAGCAAAATTGCCGGATTTACAAAAAAAATGTTGGCCGACTTCATAAGGATTTTTAAATTTACTGAGAGAGTCGAGTCAAAATTGAAATGAAAATGAAAAAAAGAAATTGTTTTATAAGCGGATTTATAAGTTCCCAAGCGGAATTTTTGAGTATACAAGCGGAATTTTTTGGTTCTAGTTAAAATTTAATAAGAGGTACAAAGAAAATCTTGCGCGTACAAGTTAAAACAAAAATTTCCGGAAAAGGAGGTGAGGAAAATTTAATTAAAAACGACGGATTTTTGTATATTTGGCAGGTAATTTTTTAAAAATTTCGAAAACGTTTCTTTGAAAAGTATCCGCAGACTTTTTATTTTTAAAAACAGCAAATTATTTAGTTTAATTGAAGGATTTATAAGTTGCAAGGCCGGATTTTTGAGATTTATAAGTTCAAACTGAAATTTGGATAAAAAAGTCGCATATTTTGAGTTTTATGGCCTGATTTATATGTTGCAACTAAAATTTGACTAATAACGCAAAATTTTTGAGTTTTCTAAACGGATTTAGAAGTTGTAAGGCCGGATTTTTGAGTTTACGGGCCGGATTTTTAAGTTGAAACTAAAATGTATTAATGACTGCATTTTTTTAATTTTACGGCCGGATTTACAAGTTCAAGCCGTCATTTGACTAAAAACATCAGATTTTTGAGTTCTCTAATAGAATTTATAAGTTCTAAGGCCGGATTTTTGAGTTTACGTGCCGGGTTTATAAGTTCAAATTAAAATTTTAATATAATCGCCGCATTTTTTGAGTTCTATGGCCGGCTTTATGAGTTGAACTAGAAATTTTACTAAAACCATCAGATTTTCAAATTGTCTAATAGAATTTATAACTTTTAATAATTTTTCATTTACGGATCATTTTATGTTTCTTTAAATATAAACATGTGAGAGAAGAGAAATATCCAATACCAGAATGACACAATAGTTGGGTGGGTGGGTCGGTTATAAAATAAATAATTTTATTATCCAGAAATTAGATATTCTTTTAGCTTACGATGTTTCCTTAAATTTAATCATGACCGAGATGGGAATTATTCAATTTCTGGATTGCATAATAGTTGGGCGGTTGGGTGGGTTACAAAAATAAATATAATCTAGGCCTGTAGTTTATACTATAGTAACCCACCCACCCGCTGAATTAGTATGTTATCCAAAAATTGGATATTCTTTTCGCCTACGATGTTTCTTTAAATTTAATCTTAAGAGATAAAGGAAATATCCATTTTCTGGATGACAGTATAGTTGGGCGGGTGGGAGGGATACAAAAATAAATAATCTGGGCCTGCCAATTAGTGTGTTATCCAAAAAATTTACATTCTATATGTTTACATAACATTAATCATGAAAAAAATTTAAACATAAAATTTCTGGATTAATCAATGGTGGGGCATGTGGGTGGGTTACAAAATAAATATTATGGACCTGTACTTAATATTATTGTTTCTCATCCACCCGCCCAATTAAGTTTATCAAACAGGAATTAAATATTATTTCCACCTACAATTGAAAGTTAGTTTTACACATTTTTTGTACAACAAAAAAATATGCATTTTTAGAAAGTAACTGTTAATTAAATTGTTTTTTTTGTCTATACATAGCAAAATGTCATTAATATCGAGGATATGCTCAAAGTTTTGATAAAGGTAAATATTATAAACGGGCCCGTTTTTTGTTACAATGTTTTATAACACAGTAACTTTTTAAGTGTTAATCTAATTGCTAAATAGTACACAAAGTTTGAAACACCCTGTATAAACATTTTAAAACATCTTCTATAAAAAGTTTGCAACACCCTGTATGACATTTGACATATAACGATTTTAAAACCGCTTGTAAAAAAACTTTAAAACGCCCTGTATGAATACTTTAAAACAAAATATAAATATTTTTAAACACCCTGTAGGATAGTCTAAAAACGCTCGTACAAAAGTCTACTAACAAGACCTTACCGTTTGCGCGATCTTGCGGATTTTATGCTCAGCACTGGTCCAGACACAGGCTTGTTATTGGCCGATTCCACTTTGATACTTTTCACTGATAGAGGAGCTAGTAGCGGTATAGATTCAAACATTGTCATGACAACACCGGTCTTTATGATACTGTCAATTTCCAAATACACCCGCCACAAATCAATAGCATAGACACATCAATAAATAGCACTTAGTCACAATAAATATGTTCGTAACAAAGCATAATAAAAATTTTTATGAAAGTGCTTTAATACACTTAATACCAACATGTTTTATAGTGACTAAGTGGTAAATAGTTTATGCAGTATAATATACTTAGCACTTAGTCACCATGTTGCTTTTAAGTTTTTTAAAGTACTTGCTTACATGCCTACCATTTATCATTATACAATTATTTTCAATTAAGTGTACGAGAAACTGAATAAAATCTATTACATACTTAGTGGCTACAAAAAGTTTGTGACTAAGTGTAATAAAAAGTAAAGTAAACCTGTTCATTGCATATTTAGCGCTTATTTGCCATAAAATATTTATGTATGTCAGTATAATAAGAATTAAATAAAGTCATTTAATTAGATACATAGTACTTAGTCACTATAATAATGCATACGACTATCTCTATAAATATATGTGTAAATAAGAATTTAATGAAAACGCTGTATAAGATACTTAGCACTTAGGCAATATGAACATGTTAGTACTAAATATATTAAAGCACTTCATTACATGCATTTAGTCACTATAAAAATGTTTGCAATTAAATATAAAAAAACTGAATAAAATGTATTGCATACTATATGGCTATGAACTATTTGTGACTACGCGTTACAAAAGATTAAATTACTAGTTTATTCAATACTTAAATCAAAATTGCTTACTGATTTCTGCAAGCACAACTGTAGATAGCACTAAGTCACTATAAACGCATTTCTGACTAAGAGTAATAAAATCTGAAAAACTAACATAGCACTTAGAAACTATAATTATTTATAACAGTCGCACTCACGTAAATCTAGTAAAAGTAATTTAGATCTAGAAGCAAATATTTAACATTGTTTGTTGTAAAAAGACTTTTAATACTAAACTGTGCCGCACTTAGTCACTACAAACACATTGGCACTAAATACATTAAAGCACTTCAATACATGTATTTAGTAACAATAAAAATGTTTGCAATTAAGTGTAAAAAAAACTAAATAAAATCTGTTGTATACTTAGCTAGCTGTTAGTATTTACAAAAAGTTTGTGACTAAGCGTTACACAAAATTAAATTAAACCTGTTCATTACATACTTAAATCAAAATTGATAATGCTAAATTTCTGCAAGAACGGCTGAAAATAGTATTTAGTTACTATAAAAGCTGAAAAAATTAACATAGCACTTAATCATTATAATTATTTATAACAGTCGCGCTCACATAAATCTAGTTTAAGTAATTTAGATCTAGAATTATCTAACATTGTTTGTTGTAAAAAGACTTTTAATCATAAACTGTGCTGCACTTAGTCACTATATACACGTTGGTACTAAAGATATTAAAGCACTTCAATACATGCATTTAGTCACCATAAAAATGTTTTCAATTAAGTGTAAAAAAACTGAATAAAATCTATTGCATACTTGGCTGTTAGTGGCTACAAACAGTTTATGACTAAGCGTTGCAAAAACGTAAATTAACCTGTTCATTACATACTTAAATCAAAATTGACTGTGCTAGATTTCTACAAGCACGGCTGTACATAGTATTTAGTCACTATAAAAGCATTTTTGACTAAGTGTAATAAAATTTGAAAAAACTAGCATGGCACTTAGTCACTATAATTATTTATAACAGTCGCGCTCACATATATCTAGTATAAGTGATTTAGATCTAGAAGCAAATTATCTAACATTCTTTGTTGTATAAAGACTTTCAATACTAAACTGTCCTGCACTTAGTCACTATAAACACATTGGCACTAAATATATGAAAACACTTCAATACATGCATTTAGTCACCATAAAAATGTTTGCAATTAAGGGTTAAAAAAAACTAAATAAAATCTATTGCATATTTAGCTGTTAGTGGCTACAAAAAGTTTGTGACTAAGCATTACAAAAAAGTAAATTAACCTGTTCATTACATACTTAAATCAAAATTAATTGTGCTAAATTTCTGCACACACGACTGTAGATAGTACTTAATTACTACAAAAGCATTTCTGAATGTAATAAATCATTTAGCAAAAGACGCCATGTTGTGCTGCCACTTAAATAAATACATTTATTTTAATTTGTCACTATAACAATGCTTATGACTAAGTGCCGCACCAAGCTCCACTTAAAATAAATAAATTTATTTATTTGGTCGCTATATAAAATCTTATGACCAAGTGCTGTACTCAAACTGATTTCAATTTTAATGGCTTAGAAATCCACGTTATGTTATGCTGCCGCTTGAAATAAATGAATTCATTTTACTTAGTCAGTATAATAATCTTTATGACTAAGTGCTGCACTGAACTGATTCTCTGGTAGGTATCTTTATATTCCCAATGTAATAAAATGGAATGAAACAGTTTCATTAAATAAATAGCACTTAGTCACGGTAAATGTGTTTGTAATAAAGTATAAATAAAAATGTGATAAAAGTGTTTTAATTCAATTAGTATTAGCATGTTTAACGTGAAGTATAAGTTACTCGGCACTTAGTCACTATAAACATGTATTATGTCTATTAAAGCATTTGATTACATGCCAACAATTATCAACATAACAATGTTTGCATTTAAGTGTGATAAAAAATGAATAAAATCTATTACATATTTAGAACTTAGTGGCTACAAAAAGTTTGTGACTAACCGTTAGAAAAAATTTAATTATACCTGTTCATTACATACTTAAATCAAAATTGACAGTGCTAGATTTCTGCAAGCACGACTGTAGATAGTACTTAGTCACTATAAAAGCATTTATGAATAAGTGTAATAATTCACTTAGCAAGAGAAGCCATGTTGTGCTGCCACTTAAAACAAATACTTTTATTTTAACTTATCACTATAACAATGCTTATGAATAAGTGCTGTACCAAGCTCTACTTTTTTTGGTCACTATATAAATGCTTATGACTAAGTGCTGCACTAAAGTTAATAAAGCGCGGCTTGTTGTCTTGCTGCTTAAAATAAATAAATTCATTATACTTAGTCACTATAATAGTGCTTATGACTAAGTGCTGCACTGAACTGACTCTCTGGTAGGTATTTTTATATTTACAATGTAATAAAATGGAATAAACCAGCTTCATTAAATAAGTAGCACTTAGTCACGGTAAATATGTTTGTAACAAAGTATAAATAAAAAATTTATGAAAGTGTTTTAATTGAATTAGTACTAACATGTTTAAAGTTAAGTATAAGTTACTCAGCACTTAGTCACTATAAACATGTATTAAGTCTATTAAAGTACTTCATTACATGTCAGCAATTATCACCATACAAATATTTGCATTTAAGTGTGATAAAAACTAAATAAAATCTATTACATACTTAGCACTTAGTGTCAATAACAAGTTTGTGACTAAGCGTTACAAAAAATTTAATTAAACCTGTTCGATACATACTTAAATTAAAATTGATGGTGCTGGATTTCTGCAAGCACAACTGTAGATAGTACTTAGTCACTATAACAGCATTTCTAACTAAGTGTAATAAATCACTTAGCAAGAGACGCAATGTTGTGCTATCACTTAAAACAAATACTTTTATTTTAATTTGTCACTATAACAATGCTTATGAATAAGTGCTGCACTAAGCTCCACTTAAAATAAATAATTTTATTTTAAGTGGGTAGCTATATAAATGCTTATGACTAAGTGCTGTACTAAAACTGATTTAGATTTTAATGGCTTAAGAATCCACGTTATCTTTTGCTGCCGCATGAAATAAATGAATTCATTACTTAGTCACTATAACAATGCTTATGACTAAGTACAAACTTTATAAAACGCGGCTTGTTGTCTTGCTGCTTAAAATAAATAATTTCATTTTACTTAGTCACTATAATAATGCTTGTGAGTAAGTGCTGCACTAATCTGATTCTTTGGTAGGTATCTTTATATTCCCAATGTAATAAAATAGAATGAACCAGCTTCATTATATAAGTAGCACTTAGTCACGGTTAATATGTTCGTAACAAAGTATAAATAAAAATTTTATGAAAGTATTTTAATTGAATTAGTACTAACATGTTTAACGTTAAGTATAAGTTACTCAGCACTTAGTCACTATAGACATGTATTAAGTTTATTAAAGCACATCATTACATGCCAACAATTATCACCATACAAATGTTTGTATTTAAGTGTGATAAAAATTAAATAAAATCTATTACATACTTAGCACTTAGTGACTATAAAAAGTTTGAGACTAAGCATTAAAAAAAATTAATTAAACCTGTTCATTTTATACTTGAATCAAAATTGATTGTGCTAGATTTCTGCAAGCACGACTGTAGATAGTACTTAGTCTCTATAAAAGCATTTCTGACTTAGTGTAATAAATCTATTAGCAAGAGACGCCATGTTGTGCTGCCACTTAAAACAAATACTTTTATTTTAATTTGTCACTAACAATGCATATGACTAAGTGCATACTTCATAAAGGCTTGTTGCCTTGCTGCTTAAAATAAATAAATTCATTTTACTTAGTCACTATAATAATGCTTATGACTAAGTGCTGCACTGAACTGATTCACTGGTAGGTATCTTTATATTCCCAATGTAATAAAATCGAATGAACAAGCTTCATTAAATAAGTAGCACTTAGTCACGGTAAATATGTTCCTAACAAACTATAAATAAAAATTTGATGAAAGTGTTTTAATTGAATTAATACTAACATATTTAACGATAAGTATAAGTTACTCAGCACTTAGTCACTATAAACATGTATTAAGTCTATTAAAGCACTTCATTACATGCCAACAATTATTACCAAACAAATGTTTGCAAATAAATGTGATAAAAACTGAATAAAATCTATTACATATTTAGCACTAGCAGGCTATAAAAAGTTTGTGACTATGCGTTAAAAAAAATTAATATATCCTGTTCATTACATACTTAAATCAAAATTGTTTGTGTTAGATTTCTGCAAGCACGACTGTAGATAGTACTTAGTCACTATAACAGCATTTATGACTAAGTGTAATAAATCACTTAGCAAAGGACGCCATGTTGTGCTGCCACTTAAAACAAATACTTTTATTTTAATTTGTCAATATAACAATGCTTATGAATAAGTGCTGTGCCAGGCTCCACATCTTTTTGGTCGCTATATCTGCTTATGACTAAGATTTTAAAGGCTTAAGAATCCAAGTTATATTGCCGTTTGAAATAAATGAATTCATTTTACTTAGTCACTATAACAATGCTTAGGACTAATTGCTGCACTAAATTTAATAAAGCGCGGCTTGTTGTCTTGCAGCTTAAAATAAATAATTTTATTTTACTTAGTCACTATAATAATGCTTATGACTAAGTGCTTCACTAATTTGATTCTCTGGTAGGTATTTTTATATTCCCAATGTAATAAAATGGAATGAACCAGCTTCACTCAATAAATAGCACTTAGTCAAGGTATATATAAAAATTTAATGAAAGTGTCTTAATTGAATTAGTACTAACATGTTTAAAGTGACGAAGTGCAAAGTATAAGTTACTCAGCACTCTGTTACTATAAAGATGTATTAAGTCTATTAAAGCACTTCATTACATGCCAACAATTATCACCACACAAATGTTTGCATTTAAGTGTGATAAAAACTGAATAAAATCTATTACATACTTAGCACTTAGTGGCTATAAAAAGTTTGTGACTAAGTGTTACAAAAATTAAATTAAACTCGTTCATTGCATATTTGGCGTATACTCACCATAAAATACTTATGTTTTGAGAATAATAGGAATTTAATAAAGCCATTTTAATAGATGCACAGCACTTAGTCACTATAATAATGCTTACGACTAAGTGCTGTACTAAACTGATTTCAATTTTTTTCGCGTAAAAACCAAAGCATGTCGTGCTGCCGCTAAAAACAAACGAATTCATTTACTTAGTCATTATGATAATAGCAATGATTTTCTAGTAGGTATAACTCTTTTTTATATATTTCTCGCGACATAAAAGGACATTTTGAAATAATTTTTTTAAATATATGCTTGTGTGAGTTAATTCCCTATCAAAGTTTCGTCAATTAATGCATGCCTAATAATAATACCGGGTAAATTTGATTGAATTAATTAGTTTGCACATATTTGATGCATGGCAAAATCAATTTATGATTATTTGCTTGTATTAATGTACCTATGAAGGTAATTAATGATAATTCAAATATGAGCACGAGCGAATTGATTTGCAATTATTTTATAATTAAAGCCCTGTGCAAAATATTATGTCAAGTTTTTTTTTATTGTCATTCTATTTAATTAATATGTTAAATAAATGCGGTTATTGTTAATGCTCGTGCAATTAAATGAAATGTAGGCGATAAAATTAAATCGCGCATATAAATATAAAAAGTAATTGTGAATTATTAATTTGAATTTAAAACGTGCGCGTGCAGTTACAAAATGAAATAGGCATAAAAGTATGTTTTAAAATGATTTATAAACAAACATGCCCCCGCAACGTACATAAAATTAATTGGACACAATTAAATTGAAAATGCAAACGCTGCGCGAATACATCACCCTAATAATCATTGGCGTTCCGATTAACCGAACGCGAAAGAGATGGGACAGCAAAAATTCTAGGAAATTGCAGAACAAATCCTAGCGCTGACTAATTTTGTTTTGTTTGGCTAAAAAAAGCAATTAGTTCGGTTTTAAATAGATGCCTTAATCCGGCCCGTTTGATGCAATCTGATCGGTGCTTATTTTCTATTTCATTTTTGCATTTAAATGAGCAATTCTGGTGGTGATTGAACGGTTCGCTGCGGTGATTTCCGACGTGACCGTTTGGGCTTGCAATATCGAAGTACAGACATTGTCGACGATCTACATTGTGTAAATTCGAAATGTGGCCTCATTTCAGAAAGGTAGCTATTTCGGGCGGCATTCATTTATATTCCAAACTTTCTCTAAATCAGTTTTTCACAAATACGGAAAATATAAAAGTCTCTATAACTAACTGTATACTGCATAGTAATACTTTGAGATGTAAAAGTTTTTCATCTATGTGCCTCGTTTATATTTCAAAGTTGTTTCCATGCCAAAACCCAATCCGCGCTTGCTCGAAATAAATTTTGTTAATTGACCGATTTTTTTTTAAATCTTCCGCCTTTGCAAGTATCATTTCATTAATGCTTTGGATCATTTAAGGAGTCCATTAACTTTAACACTAACATTAGTCTAAGGTTAGGATCGTACTCAGCTCAACTATTCAAAGGGGCCCCGCTGCCGAGCATACTTATGCATAATGCATGAGAATTCGGAAATACATGCAATTGAATTTGGAATAATATTTGTCTATGCTCCATATTGCTGCTATGACTGGCGTTTAAGTCTGCTTTTGTTGGTACGTATTGTATAAACTCGATGCATTAAAAATAAATAGGTCTAAATAAGCCGCTTTGGGATTGCGCCCGGGGAGATTTACCGCAAATATCTCGTAAAATTTCAGATTTCTCTAATTAATAATTTACATTGGGTTTGTGTGGGCGACATTAATCAACTGTCCCGGCCCATTTATTAATATGCCTTCTATATTTAGAAAGAAATTTAATTTAGTTTCCAACCGGGAACATTACAATTTTTTTCAATTCATTTTTATGGTTTACTTATAATAATTACATTTATTAAATTGTATTGTATTATATTATATCAAGTTATTTTTATATCATTTTCAATGTCATGTTTAAATTATTTTGATATGAAAACATCGTAACCCTTCTAATATAATATAAAAAAGAAAGACACAAAATAGAACGATTATTAGTAAACAATACAATAAAATAAAAGATAAATACATAACAATTAAAGGTATTATTTTGACCTATTTTCGCATAACAATATTTTCCTTGATGCTGCCACACAGCAGACGTAACATATTATTATCAATCTGCTTTGCTAAATTGAAGCGCATAAAATAAATCTCCACCTTATCTCAGCACGCGAATTCAGCCGGCTGGGTTTTTGGAAATATCATCGAAACGGCACCAATTCGATCCACATCGCGGTTGATTGTTATTATCATTCAGTCTATCACTAATTGTTTTCACACTTTGTTTGATGAAAACTTGCACATTCAAACGACAACAACAAATCACGCGCTGCACAACAACAACAACAACAAATTACAGATTTCTATTAGCGACATTAATGACATGAATTCAGTGAACCTAAACATGTTTAACATTATGTTAATTCAAAAGGTAACAAACATTTTAATAATGGTTTAATAATTTTAATAAACCGTTGGTATTTATTCAGTTGTTTAATTAATATAATAAAAAAATTCATTGCTACATTGAAATAAATAAGTACCGATGGCATTTTTTCGTCGAATGTTTTGTTTAACAGTTTATCAATGAAATTAATTATATTTGTAAATATCAGAGTAAATCGGCGAAACAATGTCTGAGGTAGACTCAAAATACTGTAGATCAGTCAAAATGAATCAAAAAACTGTTTTGAGGGAGCTAGCTGGGAATCGTATTATTAACTTCATTTGGTCATAAATAAATGTAATTCGACTTTGCAACATACCGGAAGGGGATCTTAACTCAGCAGTTTTCAAACTATGGGGTGCGCAACCCTGGTTGGGGAGGGGGGCAACAAGGTATTAGGAGAGGAGAGGCACAAAGCAAATAAAATAAAAAGCTACCGGTGCAAAATAAAAATAAAAGACAAAAAGCAAACAAATTAATAATTTTTAAAAGATACTTTAAATTATATTTCAATTGCCATTAACAATGGTTTAAATTTATGTGAAGCTATTGTGTCAACCAAAAATTGGATATTAATCCCACCTTTTTATTAAAATTTGAAAACCAAGACTAGCTTTGTGATCTTATTATTTAAAAAAATTGCAACAGGTGGGTGACAATATCCAATCTCTGGATTACACAATAAATGGGTGGGCGGGTAGGTCACATAAATTACAAATTTTGGTAACGGCAACTGCAATACAATTAAAACTGTCGTTCCAAATATTTTTAATTTATACAACCTGAATATCACAAAATATCACAAAAAACCACCAGAGACCACAATAGATCACAAAAGAGCATCAAGGAATACAGAAAATACAAAAAACCGATAAACTACAAAAAAATGAAAATTACTACAATTAAGATTACGAATGAAAATAAAACACCACAAAATATTACGAAAAACCACAAATAACCGCCCGAGATCACGATAAATCACAAAAGATCATCAAAGACTATAAAAAACGAAATGCAATAGACTAGAAAAAACCACGCAAAACTACGATTAACCACAAAAATATCAATTGCTCCCTAAAGACTATGAATGAAAACAAAACACCACAAAATACTACAAATATCCACCAAAGACCACAATTGACCACCAAAAATAACTAAAACAATCAAAGACCACAAAAAATCTGTAAAGCAATAGACTACAAAAAACCACGGAACACTACCAAAGATCACAAAACAACACAATTGGACCCTATAAACTACGAATGAAATTAAAATTCAGCAAAATATCACAGAATACAACGAATAACCACCCGAGATTACGATAGACCACAAAAAACTGTCAAAAACTACACACAAAAAATACAAAAGACGTTAAACTACAAAAGACCACAAAACACTAATAAAAACAACGAAATACCACAATTAATCAATAAAAAAAACAATTAAAAACAAAATACCACAAAATATCATAAAGAGACCACGATAGACCATTAAGGACCACAAAAAATATGAAAGACAGACTACAATAGTCCACAAATGACTACTAAAGAAATACAAATACAAATCACAACAAAATATTAACAAAAAAAAACAAATAATTACCATAAAACGCTATAGACCATCAAAGACCAGGGAAGGCCATCAAGAAGCACAAAAAATGCAAAAAATACTAGACTACAGAGGACCACGAAAGACTACCAAAATCCACAAAATACCACAATTAACCCCTAAAGACTATTAATGAAAACAATTCACCACAACATATCACTAAATATCACAAATGTCCACCAGAGACCACAATAGACTATGTAAGATGACGGAAGACCATCATGAACCACAAAAAATGCATAAGACGATAGACTACAAAATGCCATAAAAAATAGTTAGTCCCTAAAGACGACGAATAAAACCAAACACCACAAATTATCACAAAATACAACAAATAACCAGAGATCACAAAAAATCACAACAGATCATCAAAATACACAAAAAAATACAAAAGACAATAGACTAGAAATGACCACGCAAAACTACGAAAAACCACAAAATGCCACAATTGGTCTTTAAATACTACAAATATAAACAAAACACCACAAAATATCACAAAATACCACAAATATCTACGAGAGACAACGATAAACCACGAAAGATTATCAAGAACTAAAAAAATATGAAAGACGATAGACTACAGAAGACCGCAAAAAATTACCGAAAACCTCAAAATATCACAATACTACAATTTACCTCTAAATACAACGACAGACCGCAAAAGACTATCAATAACTAAAAAAAAAAAACAGAAAAAACTACAAATGGATACAAATCACCACAAAATATCACTAATATCCACCAGAGACCGCGATAGACCATAAAAGATTACAAAAGACAAAGGAGCTCAAAAAAATACAAAAGACGATTGACTACAAAAGTCCACGAAAGAAAAACAAAGACCACAAAATACTACAATTGATCCCTTAAAACTACAAATGAATATAAATTAAAAACCAAATATCACAGAATACCACAAATAACCATGATAAACCATGAAAGACCACGAAAAGACAATAGACTACAAAAGACAAGAAAAACTATCAAAGACTACTAAATATCACAATTTGTCTCTAAAAACTACAAATATAAACAAATCACCACAAAATATCACAAATAACCACCAAAGACGACAATAGACTATAAAAGATCACAAAAGACCATCAAGGACCACAAAAATATACAAAAAAATTGACTACAAAAGTCCACCAAACACTACTATCAAACAGAAAATACCACTATTGGATTCTAAAACGTACAATTGAAAACGAATTACTACAAAATATCACAAAAAATCACTTACAAGAGATAAAAGACCAGAAAAAAATACAAAAAACGATAAACTACAAAAAACCACAAAAGGACAACAAAATACTACAATTAGCCCTTAAAGACTACGAATGAAAACAAAACACCACAAGATATCTCAAAATACTACAAATATTCGCCAGAGACCACAATAGAACATAAAAAACCACGGAAGTAATCATAAACCACAAAAAAATGCAAAAGCCAATAGACCACAAAACTCCATGAAACACTAAGAAAAACTACAAAAATGACAAGTGATTAAAATACATTATGATAAACTATAATTAATTATTAACAATCACAAACGACCACAATTGACCTCAAAACACCACAGAAAACTACGAAAAAAAAAACGGAAGATTACAAAATATCACGAAATACAAAAAAAA
>JARJEC010117346.1:0-10458 GCA_030264575.1 Tachinus sp. AB-2021
TTTCTAGCAAATTTTGCAGATGATATCTCCGCAATTGTGAAAGCAAATACTCTGGAGGAACTTTTCCTCAAAATAAAACGTGTACTGGAAGAAATCAAAGAATGGTGTGATAAAAACAATTTAATAATAAATATTGCAAAAACAACAATTGTTCACTTCTTTAAGAGTTGAAGTCAAAATATCAATATGGCAGTCAACAATAATACTTCATGTGTAAAATTTCTGGGAAGCTACATAGATTCGGAATTAAAGGACCAAATTGAACACGTATTAAAAAATTAAATAGAGCATATTATGCCATTTTAAGACTAAAACGGACAGTGTCCTATGAATATCTAGTGCATGTGTATTATGCCTTCGCCTACTCATTATCTTTCTTATAATGTTATTGCCTAAAGAAAAGCAAGGGATTCAAAAAGAGTACAGATTGCTCAAAAAAGAATAATTCGTATTATACATAATATGAAATATACAGAATCTTGTGGGCCAATATTCAAACAACAGAAAATTTTACCTTTTATCTGCGTATATATTTACAAATGTTGTTCCTTTGCAAACGACAACATGTCAATAATTGAAAAAAAATCTGTTAATCACATTTATCAAACAAGAGGATGCAATGACCTTAGAATTCCGAAACACAAATCATCATCGTACAAAAAATTGCCTTACCTATCATGCCTTGAATTTTAATTTCGAATTTACTTCGTAACTTATTTTTATTGTAATTATCTTAATTATCTATTTATTTTTTTAACTTATTGTATTGCAAATTTTAATTAAATTTTTTTTAATATGTTTGTACCGTAATAATAGTTTGAATGATTCTAATTGTAATTAAATATTTATTTTGTAACTTACTGTATTGTATTATTTTATTTATTTATTTTTTAACAGGTTTGTACCGTAATTATAATTTTAATGATTCTTGAATTTTTGTAATGCATTTATATATACACTTGTACCAGACAAATGTCTTAATGATCTTCTTGTCAATAAAGATATTATTATTATTATTAGATGGAAGATGACAAAGAAATTTAACATCATAACTTGCGCAGGGAACAAAAAACGAAAGGTACTACCATGTACAAGTTATTCACAAAGTCCACTTACTGAGGCAAATAGCTCACGACGTCTCTTTAGAAGAAAAAAGTCTAACCCCAAAATAGTTTATTATTTAAAACCAATTGAGCGTGATATAAAATATATAAATAATTGACTAAGTGAAACATATGCAACTGATTAATTGTGACTGAATAATAAAATAATGCGTTGAATTTTGACAAAGTATTTTGATCATTTTCATATAAAAATTACCGAATGAATAATTAAAATAAAAATGTTAAATATTTAAACAATATTTTTTTAACCCAATTTGTTCGGATACAATATTACGTTACAGAGAATTAACCAACTACATTAGCTAATCTAATAGAGTAAGAAATTCACACTGTGCAAATAAATGCAGCGCTGATGTTCGCATTGAGCAAATGATTGAATTATTGAAAAACGTTTAGTATTTCAGCACAATTAATTTCTCCCAAGTAGCGTATCAATTACAGTGTCATCTCTAATAATATAATTGGTATTGTTTCGCATAACTAAAACGGTACATAAGAGTCTGGCAATTAATTGGATTAAATAAATGCAAGCAAAGATTTATGCTATCGCTACATTTTCCAATCTAATATCGACGTCCCGGCTTTTACCAATTGTCGTTGTGTTTGCGGAAGTATATAACCCAAACATTACCATTCGACTTATCTAGTTTTACTGCTGTCTTCAAGGACATTCTAACTTCCCATAATAGTTCCTTACTTTATTGTCGCCTCATTTATATATTGAAGCTCTTTTAAAGGAAAATACAGTTTTAGCAATTTTAAATTATGTTAGTATCCAAACGAGATGAAATGTATTTATTTTAATATTAATTTCGCTGCTCCCCGCGGCAATAAATTTCAAGACTTACTTTATGAACAATTTGTACTACTTGCTTAACCCTTTGCGGTCCTGTGTCATCATAAATTATAATTTGATTTTAGTTTTAAATACATGTATGTATTAAAAATAAATTAAAATTTTTAAATAAATAAAGTACTCTTTGTTTGTTTTTAATTTATGTTTTACATAATTGCCAATAGCAAACCTGCAACTTGTGATGGCAAGGTTTTGATGAAACCAACAACTTATTAGATGACTTCTTGTGAAAAATATGCTTTAAAATTTGATTTG
The DNA here is from genome assembly GCA_030264575.1 of Tachinus sp. AB-2021. Taxonomy (NCBI): domain Eukaryota; kingdom Metazoa; phylum Arthropoda; class Insecta; order Coleoptera; family Staphylinidae; genus Tachinus; species Tachinus sp. AB-2021. The sequence continues at coordinate 2,236 of JARJEC010117346.1, forward strand.
AATGTTACTTACATAAATTCATATAGAGATTGGTTGGTAGGTCCGTCGCTCCATTCCGGATAACATATAATTCGTTGCGATTCGTTTGAGTATCTCTCGGTGAATGTAGTGAATACGAATAGTTGCGGACTGGATATTATTATGCCTAATACCCATATACCTAGTGCTAGACATATTGTGATGGTCCTTCCCATTCTTGGACGAAGCGGAGTCATTATCGCCATGTATCTGAAGAAAAAAACAATTTAAAATTTTTATTAAAAATATATTTTTGTAAAACACACCAACCCTATTACGCAGAAAAGCTGCTTTTTTTGTAAAAACTGGCATTTGCTGCATATAATAATTTTTATTGATAATATATATAAAATATGAAATAAAATGGCTTTCAAATATTCTAACAAGTTGTAGTTACTATAATATATAATTGTTGTTGGGAACTATTTAAAACGAGTTTTTTTTAAGATTATATAAAATTATATTTGTTTGAAAATATTATTACATTTTTTAATATGTATAGTTGTGGACACGAGTGATACAATTAAACTTTTACAAATGAACAACTACACATGCATTGAATGGTGGTAGCCTCATGTGATAGTGCATTTTAACAAATAAACAACCGTTCATATCTTATCACGCAATTTATTAAAACAAATAAACAACCTTTCTTGTCTTATCACGAAATTTATTATAACTGTGATTATTATGAAACAATTACCTAGTCTTGATCATACGGTGGTATAAACAAAATATTTGTTTATATAACCGTAATTACTTGGTCTTCATCGTAGGGTGATATAAACAAATATTTTGTTTATATCATTATATGATAATGACCACGTAATTGGTCAAACCGAGTCACGCTTTAATAAATTCGTGATAAAATTTAAAAAATATTATTTTATTTGTTAAACTACACATGTATTTTCAACATCAAGAAATAGTTTGCAAATTTATATTAAGTGTTATCTTTATGTCACCAATAAATTGGCCGACGCACTGAGTTAGACCTTCCAAACATATAAAACAATTCGATTTATTTGCATTTCAATATAATTTAAAATTTTATTTATAGAAAAATTGTATCATAGCTTTGATGTTTAATGCAAAGTAACAGCATATATCAGAGTATGATAAAAAAAGGTTTAAATAATTGTTTTGTTTGTTTTGCGGCTAAGGCCATTGACTCCTAAATTATTAGTATTATTATTATTATTATTATTAACGTCCTTATCCGTTTAATGGGGGTGCTTTTTTAATTATTTTTTTGTTTCTGTAAATATGCACGTAATAGTTATTTAATCAATTAGTTTGCTAATGAACGCGATTAATAATCGATACAGTTTAAAGCACGACCGAGCGATAGTAACTGAGTGCTTTTAATAGTTGAGATTAATAATTGCCAATTAACATACAAATTGGCTACAACATTTTTTTCGGTAATCGTTTCTCAAAAATATTCAGAAATCCTAAACTTATCCTGTGATCAAAATAGCATTGAGATTATACTAAACGTAAAATAATAATATTAAATCTGTCAACTTAATATAATTTAATCAAAACATTGTTAAAATGTCGCAATAAAAAAGTGTATTATTCACTTTTTATGCATCCTTTTTAGGAAACATAATTCCTTAATATTGACATTAATAAACGGGCTACAAAAAATATTTTTTAACTTATTTGTTAAAAGCAAAAATATTAAATTATTTTTTTTAAGCATTTGCAAATATATTTTTTTAAAACATTTAAAAAGAAAAATTATAATTAGTATTTTTTGTCGTAAATATTTGTTTCTAATGTTTATTTTTTTAAAATAATTAAAAAATATACAAATCACAACCAAGCAAAAAAAAAGAAATTAAAAACCCTTTATATTTTTACTGCTTTTTTTACATTTACTTGTAAAATTTTGTAAAAATTAAAACATAAAAAATATTTTTTTAAATTTTTTAAATTATTTTCCTTATATAGATTACTTATTTTCTTTTACAAAACAATCAGTTTTTTTAAATTCTAAATTTATTCTGTGATCAAAATAGCATCGACAGTATAATTTAAAAATAATATAATTTAATAATAAATAATTTAATCAAATCATTGCCAAATTTTATTGCCATTTACTTTTTAGGAAAAGTACTTCATTAATATTGACAACGAGCAACAAAAATTATTTTTTATGTTATTCGTTAAAAGCTTAAACATTAAATTGTTATTTTTAAAGTAGTTGCAAATGTATTTTTTTAACAATTAAAAAAAATTGCAATTTAAAAAAATACAATTTTTTTATTTCTTAAAAAATATTTGTTTTTAAACTATGTAAAAAATAAAACAAAACCAAAGTATTTATTTTTTATTTATAAATTATTTTCGTTTTATAAAAAATCAGTTTTTTTTTATTATGACAACAACAAAAAATTCTTCTTGTTTTCTCAAAACAAAAATAAGTAAATATTGGAAAATAATTGTTCTCTTGTCAGATTTTCATTCAAAAATCAAATTAAAAAGAAAATTTCTAATTTTTTCAAATATTTTTTTTAATTAATAAAAATAAATTAATTGTTAATTATTTTTTGTCATAAATATTTGTTTCTTATAAAATTAAGAAATGTACAAATTACAACAAAGCAAAAAAAAATTAAATGAAAAATTCGTTATAGTTTTACTGTTTTTTTTTAGATTTACTTGTAAAATTATGTAAAAAATAAAACAAAGCCAAAATGTTTATTTTTCATTTATAAATAATTTTCGTTATAAATTATTTATTATTTTTTATAAAAAATCAGTTTTTTTAAATAATTGAAAAAACAAAAAAAATTAGTTCGTTTTGTTTTCTCAAAACAAAATATAAATAAAAATTAAAAAATAATTGTTCTCTCGTTAGATTTTCATTCAAAAATCAAATTATAAATAAAAATTTTCTAATTTTTTTAAATATTTTTTTAAATTGATTTATTTTCCTTGAAAAAATAACTCAAAAGCAATAATAACTATAACAAAATCAGTTTTTGCTAAAAACAAATTTATTATTTTAAAATTATTTTTCTAAAGACTTTTTTCAAAATTATTTTCTGTAGAAGAAAAAGAAAACGTGATTTTTATATTTTTGTTGCATCTACAATTATTTAGTTTTTAAAGAAATAAAACGGAAGTTCTCAGAGCTTTAATGCAAAATTAATATAACAATTAATTGCTGTTATTTCTATTCAACTATAACATTAAAGGATGTTCACAAAAATAATCAACTATGCTTTTAAGTTTCTAAAATTTCATTTTTGTTTGTCAAAAGCAAAAAAAGAAATCATATTTGCTAAACGTGTAAATATTTAGAAATGCTTTAAAATAACTAAAAAGGTAAAAAATTATTTGAAAACAATTAAAAATGAAAATAAAACAAATTTGAACTTTTTTTTTTCTAGTACGTTAGTAATCCTTTTTTTTCTAGAAAAACTGAAATACTTTTTATATGTATATTTTTAATTTTTTTATATGACAAAAATAATTTTCTAATCTGATGAGCTTTCAAATAATAAAAAAATCATATAATAAAATTTAGACTCAAATCCAACGGCAAGTATTACATTTGTAACAGATTTTACAAAATTCTTGGGATGAAATTTAGATTTCAACTTACAATGAAATTATCGAATTGATTATGTTATAAAAAAATTAAATAGTGCTTACTATGCTACTAAAAATCAAAATAAATCAAATTTGAAGTTTTTGTTTCTTGAACGTAAGAAATCCTTTTTTTATAGAAAAAGTAAAATACTCTTTTATATGTTAATTTAAAAAATTTTTGTTGGACACAAATAATTTTCTAATCTTATGAGCTTTCAAACAATAAAAAAATCTTATAAATAAAATTTTGATTTAAATGGTTATCCTTTCAAGTAATAGAATCTAACAAGAACTTAAGAAAGTAGTTTTATGAACTAAGATGAAACCATACTAAAAAAAAAAAATTACATCTACAAAGAAGCTAAAAAGAAATATAAAAAATTAGTAATAATAAAACTTAATATAGAAAAAGCAACTAGTCGCGCAAAAGATGTATGGAAAATCATTAATACCAATTTAAATAAAACAAAAAAAAAACAATAAACTAATCAAATTAAATGGTGATGGAAAAATCTAAACAAATCTTCTAATGTTGCAAATGGGTTTGCAAATTATTTTTTAAAATTGGCAAAAAAAAATTAACGATCACTTTACTGATAATCTATTTAAAAACTTTACTATATCGCAGAGTCAAGTTCAGTTTATAGATGTGTGTAATATGTCAGAGATTGAAATAAAATCAATAATTCAAAACCTTCAAAATAAAGATGCTGTTGTTGCGACTGGAATTTCTACAAAGGTTATTAAACACGTATGCGATGCTTTATTAACATCACTTGCAAATATTATAAATCTCTCTCTTAATAATGGTGTATTCCCCTAAGTAGTATGAGTGGTACCAATATAAAAAAAGTTGTGCTGATAAGGTTGACAAATATAGATCAATATCAATACTGAATGTGATATCAAAAATTTATGAAAAAATTATATACAACCAGGTATGGACAAAACTTTAACCTATTAAGTAGCTGCTAGTATGGGCTTGTTGCAACAAAATCAACAAAAACTGCGACATTTGATTTTATTGAATATTTACAAAAAATATAGACAAAAACCTATATACGCTTGTATCACTTTATGATGTATTTGTCAAATGCATTCGAAGAACTGGATATAAAGTTTATTAAACACAAACTGTGGAGTTTGGATACTAGAGGGATTAGTTTATTTTGCAGAGGAAAATGTGTGTACATATAGGTAGTACCAAAACTATTGAATACGATTTAATATACCGTATACCCAAAGGATCAGTTCAATGACTACTAATATTTCTAATCTACATGAACGACCCAAGACTGCACATTAAAATCGAATTTACACATATCAATTTTGCTGATGATGTATCTTATTGTTATTGCAGAATTAGAAAAATTATTAAAATTACTGTCAAAATCTCAAGTTTGATATCAAAACTTGATGCAATAAAATTAATAATTAAGTGACGACAAAAAACAATTATAGAATTTCATAAAAATAAGCAAGTATTACATTTGTAACAGATTCTACAAAATTCTTAGGACGTTATTTAGACTTCAACTTCAACTTCAAATGGAATTATCGATTTGATCATATTATTAAAAAATTAAATAGTGCTTACTATGCCATCCGAAAACTAAAAAATAACAGTGCAAGTAGCACAAAAAGAACAATTAGATGATTATTGATATTTTGACTGGAATCAACGAAAACCTGCAGAGCAATATTTCGTTCTAATAATATTTTGACTTTTTCTTGTACATATATTTATATATGTGCTGTGTATTTGTGTAATAATAATATAGGGCTTTCTGAAAATAAAAACGGAATAAAACACAACCATGACTCGAGGCAATACCAACAATTCCATACCACCTAACAACTGCTTATAAAAAATCTTCTCAATATTCTTGTATTACTATATATAATAATCAACCTACTATAAATACAGATAGCAATACACTTAGGATATTTAAATTTAAAAAATTATATTTGACAAAAAATGTTTTTATTTTCTTTTTAATTCGTAATTTGTCTAATTTTATAATGTAATAATATTGTATACGTATCTATGACTGAAGTTTATTATTATTAGTTAAATAGATAAATAGATATATTTTTAATCAAGTTAGCTTTATAACATAGATTTGACAAGTCATTTAAAATGCTAATAAAATACACATAAAATCAATTAATTCTAAACAATGCTATAATAAGTACTAAGTACAACAAAATGAAATAAATAAATAGTTACACCAGTTAATTTAAACATGCAGTCGTATATTCGTTTACATTATAAATACATTGTTCCATTATAAACTATTTCAATGCTTTTTTAAAAAAAGTGGTACAAAGAGATTTAAACGGTTTATCGGGTGATTGATTATAAAAAAGGGCAGCAGCATATAACGGCGATTTTTTTAGATTGGTAATACGAAGTTTATTATTATGTATGTCAGCATTAGATCTTCATTTGTGACAATGCATATTGTTATTGAGTAAAAATTTTTCTTTGTTTGAATGAACTCAATTTATTATTTTATATAAATAAATTGCCGGAACAGTTAATAATTTCTTAAGTCTAAAAGGATCTCTACATGATTGGTCATATATAAAATTAAAAATTAGTCTTATTAAACGTTTTTGTATTTCAAAAACTCTATCAATATTTGCAAATTGATCCCATACTAATATATTAAAATTAACTGCCATTTTGAATTTAAAGAATACTTTAAATTCAAAATGGCAGCACAGACTGTATCAATATGAGATTGCAGATTAGCATTAAATGTACCCAAGAAAGTAACTGATGGCGAATATTAAAAAAAAACATTATTAAATTGCACGTCAGTAAGTACTTTATAACTTGTATTCAGTGAAAATCGTATAATTTCAGTTTTTTAATAATTATTTAAGAGTTTATTATTTTTACATTAACTGTCAAATTCATTCAAAACAAGATTGATCATGTCTTGTAAAACTTGCTCGTTGATGGCTGAAATCACATTTGTTGAATCATCAGCAAAACAGAAAGTAATTCCATGAATTATATGCTGAAGTAGATAATAAATATTGTAAACAAGTCCAAGTACGATACCTTGTGGTGTTCCGAATCATAAATTAGTTATGAAGCTTGATTATATTTCACAAATAATTTCCTATCTGTTAGAAACGAAAATATTCAATCTTGAATTGAGCCGCGAATTCCGATTTTAAAAGGTTTTTTCATTAAAATGTCTTTATAAATGCTATCAAAAGCAAGCGAAAGGTCAAATAAAATTGCTACTACTCGCAATTTGTTATCCAAACAATTTGAAACGTGTTGAATCAATTCTAAAGTATCGGTTTCCGGTGAACTGTTTGCTCTAAAACCGTGCTGCTGGAGTAAAAATTTATAATTTATTAAAAAAACGGACTAATTTATCACTAACAACTTCTTCTATTAACTTTGAAAAAATACTCAGTAACAATATCGGTCTATAATTTTGTTTTAAGCAGGGATTACCTTTTTTTACATAATGGCAAAATAATAGCGGTTTTTAAAGATTTTGGGAAAACACCCTCTTTAATTGAACAATTAACAATGTTGGCTAAAACTTTAGATATTTCATTATTGCAAAATTTAATCAATTTAACTGGTATTTCATCAGGCCAGGTCTTGTTGTTTAATTGTTTAATTATTACGGACACATCTGATGCATAAATCACTGATTTATTATAAAAATATTGTATTTAAAACACTTGGAAAACTTTTTCATTTATATATATATATATATATATATATATATATATATATATATATATATATGTATATACAAAATATTGTATTTGGAATACCAGATTTATTTGTAGTACAAATTACTTTTTAATTGACATTATATTGTTGATTAATTGCATTAAGTGTAACTGATGAGAAATAATTGCCAAACATATTGGACATTTCATTTTCACAAGTTATAACTATCATTATCAGCTAAAAAAGTAATTTGTTTAGGTGGTTTAGTTTGTCCTAATTTATCATTTATAATTTACGTAGTTATTTAAGTAGTTTTTGATTTATTATTAGAGTTATTAATCTTGCCCGACGTATGCTTAAGTTTTGCATTTAAAATTAAATTATTATATTCATTTTTCAAGATATTATACTTCATTTTTATTTGTGCGTCATCAGTAATTTTTTGAACCAGTTCAAATTTTTTAATTCCTTCGATTTAATATGGATATCTTGTGTGAGCAATTTTTTATTTATCTGTATTACTATATTGAATATTACCTTTAGGAAAATAAACTTCAAAATTTTTTGTCAAATTATTATAAAAACTATCAAACTGCAAATCAGTATTATAATCATATATATTTAAGTTTTCTACTAAAGAATATTTAAAAGATAACATGCTATTTGTATTAAAATTCATTTTAATGCATAACGATGTCTTGTGGCGGCCTTCATTGTTAAAGCGATTGCAGTCATAAACCTTTTTTTTGCGTGAACCCATGTTTAGGTAGGTGGCCCTTTATGAAATATAGCAATTTTTGTAAACATTTTATTTATTGTTTTTACACTGGGATCGGTGAATCTTGAATTTCATAATAAAAATATAATATAATATATTTATATATATA
>JARJEC010117358.1:0-22279 GCA_030264575.1 Tachinus sp. AB-2021
CGATTATCGGGTGTACTTTAAGCAAAGGTTTGTATCTGCTTAGTTTTTTATTAATTTCTGAACCGAATGTTCTTCCTTTTTGTTTGTTTATTTTATCACATGTTTTTGTCCATTTGTACTCTTTCTAGTGATATAAAAGTTTATGAATATATTTATTTAATTCGCTAAAATTTCTGTTTATTCGTAGCATCATTTGTTAAAATCTCTATAGAACTGTTTTTTATATTCTAGACTCTTAGAATAAATGTTAGCAGAGGATAACTATGATGAAATCTAGTTTTTAATGGAGTGTTGTTATTGAAGAAAAAACTATAATGATGCAATCAGACTTCATAAAAGGTTACTGCATTCAAAGGTCATTTGATATGGTAATACCATCGCGAGACAAGTGGTCAAAAGAAGAAAACTATTCTGGCGCAAGGCAAGGAAACATCTGGTATACAGATGGGGCAAAAAACCAAAATGGCACGGGAGCTTGAATATTTGAAGGCAAACACCGGGGAAAGCGATTTGCGCTATTCCTGGGTAAATATGCCTTATTTTTTCAAGCGGAGATGGCCGCCATTGAGTGGTGTGCCAGACACATGATGGGAGTTCAATCTAACAGACCGATTACCATCATGTGCAAATAAAATCCAAACTGGTTTAGGATTGCATAAATAGCTTGGAAGCACTGGCCACAAACAACAGAGTACGCCTGGTCTGAACATCGAAAGACCAAGGCATAGAAAAGAACCTTAAAGCCGACTAGCTAGCCAAAAAGGGAACAGAACCAACGTTCGGGATTCCACACAAAACCGCTTTTTGTCTGCAACAAATTTAAACAACTACAAACTACTTTTCGATGCACTGCTCAATATCACGCAAATGTCAAATTGTGCTAATATATGACATACAATTTCAGTGAAATGAAATGTTTTAATTTTTGAACAAAAATATTTTGAATTGTTATCCATAAAACTGTTAGAAGGGGTAAATACAATGTACAATGTTGTAATATGGTAGCAGTTTAGTAACCTAGATTGAATAATAATAAATCATAGTAGAATACGTAAATGACACAAAAAAATATAAGTTTGTTGGTTATTTACACGAATAAAAGTTTGTAATGAAAATTTTCATTACAGAAATTTGTAAAAATTTTTGTAGGCAAAAAATAAATTAAGCCTACCGTTATAACAAGCAAACAGTGCTTTTTAAAGATTTGTGAATTCTTACAACTGATCCATATATTTAGAAATCCTGTATTTTGAATTAATTAAAAAATCTCGTTTATCCAAAAATATAAGAATTTTGTTCTTTAGCAATTGATGGCATGGCAATTACTCGGTTCTTACTTTTGATCTACGCAAATATATTTGACCAAATATATAAATATTTTTTTAACTAAAACCATCAATATTTGCTGTTTTGTATAAACATAAAGTTTTCTTTATTTTGTGTTACTAAATAACATTGTGTTAAAATTTAAGCATAAGAAAGATTCCATAACTACACTGATTAATATAGAAAACGAATTTATCGTATTTAACTTGTGAAAATACGTTTTACAAAGACGAAAACAAATTACTTTGCATATATATATATATATATATATATATATATATATATATATATATACCAAAGAAATTTGATTATAAACTAGTACTGCTAGTAGTGTAACACTGAAAGTTAAAAATTAAATAATTAAAAAATATTTTTTTAAATAATTAAAAAAAAATAAAAGAATAAAGAAATTATTAAAATTTAAATAAAGAATAATGAATTAAATTTTTTAATATTTTTTTTATTTATTAACTTTCAGTGTTATACTACTAGTAGTACTAATTGTAATATGCAAGTTTCTTTGGTATATGTATATATGTAAAATAATTTTCGCTAGTAATGTGCCATTTTCTTGACTTCAAATAAAATTAATCTTGAAAAAAGTGCAATACGAATTAGGCTCACCGAAGACACTTATTAATGGAAAGAATTTAAATTCAACTCCTCGGAATTTTACTTTCCGGAGTAATTTGTATCTATCTGATTAAACTAGTAAATATGGCTGGAACGACGAAGTATCAAGAATTATTTGTATTAATAAATTTTGCTGAAAATCAATATTTGCGCTCAAAAGCTCTTTTACATCTTCATCCAGACGTGACATGCCGTCATGTACCAGATCACTTCAATGGGCTCGTAAAATAACATAGCATTTGAAAATGTCAACGTAAAGGTTTACGAGTATATAAATAATGTGTATTACATTTTATCTATAAATAGATAGTAAGATATTTTGATTATTACTATTTAAATATCTTTTTCATTGAATTATATTAACATGATATAATATTTTAGACACTTCTAAAAATTCAGAAACATTCAGTTTTAAATATATTTTCTATACTTAAACTGCAAATGCAGCAAAGTTTGATCATAATTCCGACATATTAGGTTGAAAACAGGTAAATAAATAATGCATACTAATAAAAAGTACGCAAATGAAGTTACTGGAGCGTGTCCATAAGGTTTAGGTAAGAGCAAAAGGTAGGAAAGTGTCAGCTATAAAAATTCTCCAACGGAAAATATAAAAAAAGCATGTTGTTATAGAAAACGCAAATGATCTGAGCATATTCATTATTATTGACGTGATGGCCGAGGACGTCAAATAGACAGTCAATAGCTTGTAAGGTGGCTATCTATAAGAAAATTGCAGCTTGCGACACATGCGAGTTTTCCTCTCCGACAAGAAAACGTTATAAACTTCTTATCAATGGCGTATACATTTGAAACCAGAAAAACTATAGGGGGTCGCAATCAAGGAAACGTGAGGCCAACAGAACCAATGAAACTGTTGTCTCTCGAAGTGAGCAATTCGGCACGTAGAGCAGCAACTAGAAAAGACAGGAGCAACAAGAAGAAATAACAAGATATGTGGAAAAAAGTGTTAACGTAAAATAAAAAAAGGTAAGTGCAGAAACATCTTTAACTCAAATCTGACTCCACGGGCAACCAGAAAACATGAGTATGTGTATTACTACACCTGACCATAATTGATTTGACCTAAAGTTAAAACCTCGCGTAGAAAAAGCGGGGCGGAGAGGGTAGCGCTACCCTCGCGTATATACTTCGAAACAAAAACCAACGTCTAGATTTTCAGTCTTCGGTCTCAACTCGATGCGTCCATATGTCCCAAGGCTGTTCAAATAAGAACGAAATACTTTATGCGTATTTTATTATAACAATCCGCGAGGCGTTCGGGGTAGGGAGAAACACAGAGTGGAAGTCATAACGCTATGTCTACGAATGTACAATAACACTGGATTGGTGCATATAATCCTGCGCAACTCTATTATACAATTGAAAACCTGACTGGCTTGGGTCAACTTAAATAAATTTTAATGTACCTTTTTCAATTTTTAAGCTATAAACCGATGATAATTTCCTATTCTCTTGCATGAAAAACTTACTAAAACACATGGTTTTAGTATGCACTGCACTAGATGACAAGAAAAGAATAGACTTACAGCTATATTAGATGCGGGCGAGATTACCATGGGAAAAATTATTGGATATTACATATTAGATAGCAAGCTCAAGTGTATCCAAGTCAACAAAGTAACATCCTGAGAAATATGGCAGATGATAAGAAGGAGAAGGTGTTTTAAAGGGCCACAATAATAAACGGATGCCAATAAGGTAATGCCGTTAATTAACATGAAAAGATGATATGTAATGTTAATGATTAAAAGACTTTATACATATATTTAGTAGTTTTATTAAACAAAAAAACATTGTGTCAATTTGTATATCGCTGGTTGGCATGTGTACCGGCGGTGGGTGCTGGTTTAGTTGCGCGGATGATTAAACTATGAACAGTCGCAGAAGTTGAGTCTCAAACATCATCTTGTGTCAGTCGTCATAAGCATCAGTAATGTTATTGTTAAAGAAACAAGATTTTGGAGAAAGCAAAACAAAAACAAGAATGGTAAACCGCGTGTATAGGTAGTTCGCACATTGTAATAATGTAAGCATTGATTGTCCGTTAGTTAAAAATGCACTAGATTTTTTCTTTTAAAGTCTTTATACAATACCTGTTGACAACTGAAACAAATACGCGGCCATAAGTTTTTTTACTTACGATTATTTTCTTATGAAATTTTTATGGGTTAATCAACTGATAAAAATTAGAAAAATATTATTTTCGGTACTAAAAATAATACCAATTTTGTAATTCTAAATGGAACACTTGGTATATTTTTGCAAATTTTTATTTGTTTGTCGATTTACATAATTAACATAACCTCATTTTTTTAAATATCGTTTTGTATCACAAAAAATTATGCCTTGTTTTATTATTTATAATATTTATCATCATTTTATGTTTTTAATAAATATTTTAAAAATTATAGATCGTAATGCATACAAAAACTTTTCAACAAGATGTTTCCGGCATCACTTCTTTGAGTTAAAAAATAAATTTAAAATCAAACAGATAATTAGAATATTGCCATGTTTTGGTGGAGGATAGTATAAAAGTAAAGGTGCATTCGGTTAGTCTGTTTGCCACATTTTGCTTGGCCCAATTTTATAAAATTTTTATTCATATTTATGTATTTTGCAATTTCTGACACTGACTGACATTGATCTTGTGTGATTTGTTTTCCCCATTTGACCATCTCAAAAGGACCATCTATTGGTATTTTTATTTTCTTATATAGGAAGAAAAGTAATAAATTCGTATCTACTTTGTGTTTTTGATTTTTTTTAATGAAACAAAAACCAAAATATGCAATTTTTAGAGATCTACAAATTAGCTTATATAAAATTTGGACATACATTTTATAATTTTTATCTAATTTGACATTTTTAATGCGATTTTAGAAGTTAGGTTAGGTTTGGTTTCAGTTTCGGTTTCGGTTTCGGTTTCAGTTTCGGTTTCGGTTTCAGTTTCGGTTAAGGTAAAACACCCAACATTGATGTAAATCAATCCGAACATTATAAACGCTATAGAGCAATTTTGGAGAACTAGCTGCATCGCTCTTACGCTAGTTTTTTACTCTTTATAATGGAAATAAAACGACGTTCTTTTATTATATTTTTGGATTTGATCTAATAGTATTTAGAAGGTACAACAAATACAGGTGACCCAATTTATTCGTTTTACCATCGCTAACTTTGTCAATATTAGAGTTACAAAATCGGTTAAATTAGCAAACTAGTAGTTGCACATTTCAAAGGTGAAAACAGAATAACAATTGAATAACCAGTTAAGATATACAAAATTAACATTATTTTAAATAAATCTACATATTTTGAAAACAAAAAGAATTCGAAACAAAAGATTGTTAATGCATTACCACCTTAACTTATAAATAATCAAATAATACACACGAGAGTTTTATGTCAAAATTTAATTAAAACAAGTAGGCAATAAAAATTAGGGAAAAAATTAGAAAATATTGAACAAAAAAATACAATCACGCAACTATGATAAATGAACCTGTAGTAGAACTTCCACAATGAATAATTTATTAAAAATGAGCAAATAACTTGAAACATTAATCAGAAAAATTTGAAAATAAAATTTGGAAATAAAAAATTACATGAGATTAAAAAAATAAAAAAGAATTATATTATATAAATGAAGTTTGTTAAACTTTCTTTATGTTTTAATGGAAGTTTTTAACTAAATATAAATTAATAATAATTTTTTTTCTAAATGTTTCTTTTAAACAAAATTACCTTTTTTTTAACAAAACAATTTAATTTTTTGCAAAAATATTTTTGTCATGTTGTGAAAGTAACTTATAATGTCTAGACACTCAAGACGTCTAAGTTATAACCTAGTGAAATATTATTTCAAAAGTTTCGAGAGTGTATTACATATTTTTAAGTCTAAGATAGTAATTTATTAATTTTTTTTTAGATTTCCTTTTGCATTCAAAATATGATGGCTTATATAAGATGTTCCATTAAAAAAAATTATAATTATTTCATAAAATAGTTATTAAATTATTTTAATCTTTTCACTTTTGAAATCTGCAATGAAAATACCTACTGCTTTGCTAATTTAACTCCAAAGGTGCACGAATATGTTGGGGCACCCAGTATACACCTTTTTGAAAATAGTAGTCTTTAATTTATAGGAGTAATTAAAGAGTCCGGTTGCGTTTTACCATTAGGAACATAGAAATGTTATTGTTTACAAAACTATTTAGTAATAAATTAGGCAATAAATTTTAGCTTTTAACCCAGTAGTGCATAGACAAAGTTGCACTATTTTTTTATTAAATTAGTTTCCCATTTAGCATGAATTAACAATTTGTTATGAAAAATTAAAAAGATTTTTATTTTGAAAAACGTAATAGTACATAAAAATATCTTTTTGGCATTCAAACCGGAAAAGAGTATTTTGGCATACAAAGATTTTTTTTTCACAAAATTTTCATCTTCTATGCCTTTTAAAATGCAAATATTACCATATGGTATATCGGTGGTGTCAGAATTAGCTCTGTTTTGTTTGCTTAGTGTGTCATAGGTTTTTGCTAAAAAGTAACCTACAAAACCTTCCAAATTTGACTAGTTTGCAGAGACTTGTTTTTATCAGTAATCAAGCTATAGAAATTCTAACATTTAAGAAATATGCAAATATTTGCCAGTACCACTTTCTTTGCAAATACAACATCTATAGAAAGACATAAACCAATCCATTTTATCAACACCACCAATACAATTCTGATAATCTGAAATAATTTTTGCCAAAGGAAAATTTTGCTGTAATTTTGCTGTTGTATTCCACCTATTTGCTGATAGAATTTCATTTATGTTGAAGTTTATCAAAACAATTCTATTGCAAATTTGAAGCTAATTAATTTAAAATTTCATTGAAAATAAAAATATAGACACTTTGTTCCTGGTCTCCCAGTAATTTTGATTATAAAATGGACATATTTTGGTTCTATTTTCTCAAATAGTTCCAGTTCCAAATACTGGTAATTCCTAAGAGACTGAATAGTTTAACAAGGATGCATTGAGCAATAGCACATATGATACTATATATGTTTACTTGTAAGAACTATAAAAAAACAACTTGTTATCTTATCTCAGGAAAACATAGATTGTCAAAACCGCACGTCCATTTAATGGGTTAATATAAGTTTTGGTATAATCCAACAATGTTCGATTTATTACGTGGCTTTTTTAGATAAAAAAGCACAGGATGATTTAAATATTTTAACTATTTTTAATTTTAATAATTAGCAATCTTGTTTACTATTTCCATTGTACGGCGAAACACTGGCACTATAAATTGCATATTAATCAGATATTTTTTAAGAAAATTGAATACGTTTGGAATGAGACTTTTTCTTACTACCCACACATCGTAAATATACAATACGCTTGGGGAGCAATAAAACACACCGCAAATATACTATACGATTATTAAGTTTTCCCCCATTTTAACTTATTATGTGATTTATCTTATAAAATCCAAAGTTCTGCAGATTTTTAGCCTATTGAGTATCAATAAAGTTTTGATATATGAAATTATTAAGTATACTAATAAATTTGGACTTTTATATAGATAGATTAATTGATAAGTTTATAAATCAATTAAAAAGCTATTAACGTACTTTAGATAAAACAACTTTTATTATCGTGTTAATTATCGTAGATTTATTTAGCATATTCATTCTAATTAGTTATTAAGAAATTGATTTATTATTAACTTATTACATATTCTTAGAACATTGTAAACGCTCCTTTCAACAATACTAATTACACAATCTTAACTATCTCATTTTGTATAATTTAATTGAAATAATTATAATTTTGATATATTTTAATGCGCTTACATTATTTTGAAAGAGTTGAGAAATAAAGCATTTATCTATAGCTTTAAAGCATTTGTGAAATGTTGAGAAATGGTTTATTAATAAAATTGCAACGTTTAATAAATAGACGGTTTGGTAGCAGTATAGATTACCATTCAGCGCTGTAAATAACATTTTTGAAAAGCCGCTTAACGAAGAGAAACTTCAAACTACAACATGTAAATCTGTAAAAGCCAAGCAATTAACAATTTGAGTGATTAGGGGAGTAGGCTATGAAAGACAGTTCAAAATAAACCACCAACTACTATTACAATAATAATAATTCCTCAAAAATTATCCTGTAAGCCAAAACTAGTCGGGAAAAATATTGGCTGAAATTTTGTATGGAAAATAGTCAATAGTAATAAATTAAATGCTTTGAAAATTATCTAAAAGTTTGCTTGAAAAATATGGTTGCCCAGAACTTTATAAATTTATTTATTTTGATTGTAATTTGATCAAAAGTGCACAAGACGCAAAGCGTCGAGTGCAAAATATATTTAGCAGACTATTTCCCGAGCGATTAAAATTGTTATAAATATCGGATACTGACAAATATTAATTAATCCGATTTCTTTATATTAATGGGGTTATGTATCTGACACTGACATATATTCATTAATTTGTCGAGTTTGATTTGCTTATTGCGTTGCTTAGCGCCAGTTCACTTATCGCTGTAATTCTTGCACAAGTGCAATCTGATTTGTCAAAAACTTAAAAATGGATCGATATGATTGGTTGATAATTATAGAGGGAAATAGTCACAATAAGCTGTTTTTATTGGTTTTTACTTAATTTATTTAATTACTCAATTCAATTATTACATCTGTGTACATATTTGGCTATGTTATAATTAGTGATGTATTGGTAAAAATAGAAACTTGGCATAAAAACCTATAATATTTATTTATTATTTAGTGATATTAATATATGTTAATATATGTTTAAGATTAAAAAATAAGAGGTCGTCATAAAAAATACGTTTATTGTAAAAGTTTGTAAGAAGAAAACTACGTTGAGTACGGTCAAAATTTGGATAACCAAAACGTCTACCAACCAAATTGGTTCTATACTTTAAGTTCTTGAAAAGTACTAAAAATTAGAATAATTTATTTTAAAACATTTATTTTTATTTGTTACTTAAAAAATGATTTTACCACTAGTCACATTGCTTACTAATTTATATATCATTACAATGATGTCCAATTTTTGAAATATAAACACCAATAATTTTAGAACTATTGTCTATTATCTGTAAAATTATTTTAAAATGCTTAATAACAATTACTAAAACATTTATAATAATATTTATATTCCAATTCGTGTTTTTGTCAACTTCAAGTTCTAGAAAATATTTTTCGAATGTTTATTTGAAAACGTTCATCAAATTCATTTTAAAAATTTAATGGTGGTAACCTTTACTATGTGATATAGCATTTTAATCTAATCACGAAAAATATTTATTAAACCGGACTAGTTTCGACCAATTACCTGGTCATCATTCTACGGCTAACAAAAATAATACATTATGGGTAATTAAAATTAACAAGTTCAAAGAATAAAAGAATACAATATATAGGACACAGGTATACAAACAGATTAAAAAGTGGAGTTAATATACAAAGATTAGATTAACCATGGTAAACAATAATTTAAAAAACGGTGGGAAGGGATAGTGTATCAATTACTTGCAAAAAATTACAATTTTTTAAATTTTAAATAATTATTTATTTATATAAGTCGGTCTGATCATTAAGTACATTCACCAAAGAACTATTCTTAGCTTTAAATATTTCAAGTAATTCTAACAAATTTAATTTTCTACTTTTACTACAATAATGTAAAACTTTCAGTTAATCAATGGCCGGAAATGAATGATTATTTTCGAAAAAATGATTAGAAATTGTGCTGTCGGAATGAGACAGTTTAAAAGACCGGCAGTGTTCTTTAAATGTTATATCAAAGATAGTTCCAGTTTGTCCTATATATATATATATTTCATACTTTGGCAATAGTTTGGAAAAATAGGAGGTATTCTCAGTAAATTGTATCATCAAGTAGCTTTTAAATATACCAACAAATTGTCAACCCTTTTTAACGCAAAAGGGTGGACAGACAGATTAATGAAATCCGAAGTCTATGAGTTCCACATATGAATTAAATCAACTATATAAATTGATTCACATTTTACATATGGTTAGTAATAAAATTATTATCCACGTCTATTATCTTATGCAATGTAATTATATTTAGTTTTCATTAAATGTTTCTCAGTATTCTCTCACCGTAAATTATTTCTCTTCACAATTGCGTAACCAATCCATTATAAGAATTACTTTAGTGAATGAAAATTTGAGCTACTTTTCCGGTCTTTAGGTTGCGATTTGGTTAATATTATTTTTATCTGTCTTTATAAAACACAATGTAAAATAATTTATATGATGTATAAATTAACTTTACTTATCTTAATTTTTGTAATTTGAAATTAAATTTTAAATAATATTAAGGAAATAAAAAAACTTAATTGTTGTCTGTTGCTGTAACTGTGATTATTGCTTGTTTAGTTTTTTGTGCCGATCAGTGGTCTGCATAAACAAACAACATGATTTGCAATTTTGTAATTGAAATATTATTAAATATTTTTTTTATATTAAATTTTACATAAAGTTTGCAATTAAAACAATATTTGTATCGACAAATCTTTGATTACTTCGTGAGGCCAAACAACAAATTTTTCAGTATTTTGGAATCAAAAAGTTAATATTCTTATGACACAATCTTGTTTTTAAATCGTTCAGTAATCCGCGTCTGTATTCTGTGACGGCTGTCTGACAAACGGTTAGTTACATTGTAAGTAATGCATTATATTATCAACATGATCTAGAGCCAGGTTAATGCATTCTTTTCTCTCAACTACCATGGTTGATGTAAAATCAATTAATATGTAGAACATAATATAGTGATTGTGCTATTAGGAGAAATAAACTATGAATGAACAGTAACGTGATACATTAAATCTAGTGCAGCGATCTTATAATCATTTATATTTGTAAGATAACAGCGCCTTTTAAAATTGCCAAAATCAGGAAATTGCGATTAGCCAAAAATCATAAATTACACTTTTTTTTAATTTTATTGTTGATGACGTTCATGTTTGTTTGCGTTATAGTTATTGTTTGTTTTGTTCGCATCTAAGTTTGTAAAAACATATTTTGCATATGTTCATGTTAATTTTTGTATTTTTATAGTTTAAACATTAATATGAAATAAGTTTATTTTTCTATTTTTGTAAAATAAAATATTAAATAATATAATTTTGAGTTGTAAACTAAAATAAATTTACAATTACAAATATTTTCACATTTTCCTCTTTCTCCATATTAGCTTTTGCACAGATGGCGCAAAACATGGATTCAGAAATTGGACAAAGCTGCCATTCAATATTTTAAATGTTCTCTGAACTTGTCGGAGCCCATTCACGTTCCGGCCGTCGGATGTCCAGCTGCCTGGGCAGGCGGAACTGTGAATTCTGCCGAAGCGTGTATGGCGGGCTTAAGCAATAACTAAAGAAAATATTTATGAGAATAACAATATTACAGTGTAATGCACTTATAATGTATATCTATATTATTTTAGAATAAATATAATGTAATTAAAATATTGATATAAACATAAGTTGAATACATATTATCAAAATTAAAACAAAATTTTAATTATTTAAATAAAATTTATTGTTGAACAAAACTATGAATTACCTATTTATACTACGAGGCTACAAGTATATACAATAACTACTGTTAGCATTGAGAACTGTCTATAGTAAACTAATAGAAACTGCATGATACTTTCTGGAATCATTTAGCGGTGCACGATAACTTAATTATTTCTTATTAACTGATATAACCAAATATATAGGATACATTTCTGAATTGCTTAGTTTAGTTGATAACAAGAAGCTGCTTCTGAGCCGCACTGGTCAATCGGTCATAAGGTTATATATTGCGGATTTAAAACATTTGTTATGACTTATAATATATATATTTGTTTCATATGTTTCTAACAAATGATTCATTTACTTACATAGTAGTGAAACAAAAAGTATAACAATGTTATAAAATTTATGGATTAAAAATATACAGAATTTTATGATATTGGTTTTATAAACTAAATATATAAAAATTAAAAGTTTTTTAGTTTTAATATATAATGGATAAATTTTTTAAAAAATATCTTTATATAATCATAATAAGTTCTATTATTTAGTTTTTTGTTTAATTGACAAAATATTTAATAAAATAACTTTATTTCTATCAATGTCTTTGAAATTGCCAATTTCGATTTTATTGTTTTGCGTGTAGATAAAACTATATATGATACGAGTTTAATATCATTTTATTCTTAGTCGTTGAGTTAATCAAATAATTTAAATATTATTGAAATTGATTTATTGTTGTGTGTTACTTATTTCTTCTTGGCTTTAATGAAATTAAATGGTTTAAATCAAAATTGGTACAAATTAGTTTAAAACAAACATTCACACTTCAATATAAAACATAAAAATAAAACCGTGGGCGAAAAGAAATGTCCACTTTTCTTTAAGCGTAGCAAATGATCTCCAAGTTATCGCAGAACAATAATAAAATTACTTACGTAAAGAAAACAAAAAATAATAATACAAATAAAACGCAGAAATTTAAAAAATATGGAAAGAATAACCAAAATTGCAAAGATTAAAAATATTGCAAGCTGCAAATTAAAAAAATTGTAGATATTCAACAATACTTGAGAAAACCAGATTTTCGCTCAAATTTTAATCAAAACAAAGCTAAAATTAATTAAATATATAGAAATAAGGTCAAAATTTAATGTAACTAGAGGACGTATGGCACACACTTTTCCTTCCTCCTCTCGCATGATTTTGCTATTTTTAATAAAAAATAATCAAGTTAGCAATTATTGAGTATGAGAATTATACTTCAAAAACATATGGATTTGTCAACCTTAATTTGTATATATGTCAAATATGAGTGTAAACTAATAGTTGCCAACAAAATATATGTCATCAATATATTCAATTAATATTTGCAAAAATTTAACTTATATTTTAAAATTAATACCAAACCTGTATCCTCAATTGAATTGATTGCATTCCTTAATTCGAATTAATCCTATATAATGGGTAAATTGTCCTGCTTTTCATTAAATTTGAATTTAATTGCAATTTTTTTAAGAAAATAACTCAAAACTTTTCACCAGCTTATAGTCATACATACAGGGATAGCAAGAACAATTAAGGATTTTTAATTTTGCGCAAAAAAATCTAGAAATTTTATAATATTTATGTTTTTCCAGGTGTGTGAAACTACAAACATACATACATACGTACATACATACATACATATATATATATATATACATTTTTCTATAAATTTCTTTTCATCTAGATTGACTTTAGGTGCTTCAAAATGGATATTGAAGTTGGACCTATACTTTCTTCTATTTCTTTTATGAAGAAAAAATAAAAATAAACAGTAAAAATATAGTGGGTGGCAAAATATAGAATATTAAAATATTATAAATTATAAGAACAAACTATTAAAATTAAAAATTAAAAATTAAAAATCAAAAATAACCTAGAAACTATAAAAAATATATCAAAACATTTATATCATGCATAGCAGTTGTGAAATATCAAAAAATATCTATAGATGCTTGTGCAATATAGAAAATATGCAATATCAAATATTCTTTTAGTAAGTCGAGTAGGAAGCTTCAATTGCACGCGAAGATACAAAAAGAAACTTTTTGTATGCATATACTAAGTAATAGAAAATTAATTATTAATACATTTTATACTATTCAACATCGAGTTATAATACAAGTTTGTACTTTGAAAATTATTTACGACTTTTTAATTATTTTTCGTAAATGTGTTCATAACTAATTGGATAACAGAGTCGTTACAATTCCATTAAAATATGCAGAAGTAATAAATTGTTTGTATGAAAGTATTTACAAATTTGCACAGACTGAAGGAAAATATTTGTTATTTTGATACAAATAAATTTAATTTTAGTACCTTGAATTTTTTGTCACAATAATATTATTATTATTCTATGTATCCACATGCAAGACATAGCTCACGCTTCTGATGCTACGTGTCCACAAGCTAGAAATTGCTCTTGAGAGAAGGTCTCTAGTTGACACGCTTATGAGAGTAACTATCGGCGAACGCCTGTAAACTATAAACTAGTTTAAGTTTCTTTTGTGTGGATACGCTTTAAATATTTATGTCGACAGTTACTCTCAGAAGTTAAACACTGTTTGATTATGTTGAGAGGTGTATGCAAGTTTTAGTAATTTCTATTATAGAAATGAAAAAAATAATAGAAGCATGTAAATAAAAACGGTGTGAGTGTCAAAAACTAAATTGTACTAAATACAAATAATACACTTTAGGTGCAATAATTTCTTTTATTTAGCAAAAAGAATATAAAAAAATGTTTAATTTCATATTACTAAATTAAAAAAAACATAAATTTATTACTTTTGCACTTATACCCTTTTCTATGTAAATGCTTCAATAGTCAAACAAAGAAATTGTATAATTAATTAATATTTATGAAGAAAAGTCTATTTTATGAAACCACAAATGTAATAATATCGAATTAGAAAAGCAAAGAATGATAATTAATTAAAATTTTATGAAGATTCATTAATTGTTATTTGTTATAATATTATTGAGATGGTCTTCTTCTTCTTCTTCTTCAATGCTAAGACTAATCACCGACAACAAAGGTTTACTAGATTTTGCCTTTAATAAGAGCTATTAGTATTGACGCGTGGCAACTACTACTGTACCTTTTGCCTTTATTTTTATATAAGTTTACTATATGGCGACAAGTGAATTAATTTATAGTATTCTCTTAACAAATTTCATAAGACTTCCTGAAATCTTTGTAGAATAATGTACAATAATAAGAAACTGTTCAATGTATAATTAAGTTTATAGGATATTGACTGGATCTAACAATCTAAACACAACAACCATCAACATAACCTCAAGCCATTGGACTAACTGTCTAGAACAACCAATAGAATTTACAGGTTATCTTATTTGTTGTTGGTCAGATGCAAGTCACTTTCTACATGTAATATCAGTTTATTTAAAATTGTGAATCTAAATATACACAGATTATATATATATAAATAATGATTGGTCGATCAACTTAGATCCCTAGAAGTATTAATTTTTTTTATATCAATACTATTAAATAATCCGTGTTGCAATATAGTACAACTATATTAAAAAAAAATAACAAAAAATACCTTAATGGATACGCAATGTCACAATAATTGGGCGTATTCAGGAATTCCAACCTGACTTATTAGGTTCTTTAACTTGCATCTACAACGAAGATGTCGAATTATTAATAACAACACACGGTTGAAGAATTTCTGATTATAAAATTAGCATTTAATTCCAAGAAATGCTTTTTATAAAATATAAAAATTTATTTTACATTTTGTAAAATCCAGTTTATGTTTAAAACTTTTTTTTTCAATTTACCAATTGTTAACAAATAAAAATTGCAAATGAATTTAATTTTTAAATAAAATTTTTAAGAATTATTTGAACAAACATTGTCAATTTTAATGTTTATAGATTATATGGTTTATGTGTTTATTAAAAGATATCTGTTAGATATACTGAAAATAATTGTATTGTTTTAAAATATTGTTTTAATAATTGTTTTTTGTAAACATTAAAAATTCATTGAAGATATGTGTTCGTGTCATTTTAATTAAAAAACGTGTACAAAACTATTCGACCAACATCGGCAAAATGATGATTGTATGTACAATATCTGATCTCTTTGCACTCACGTGCGTAACCGAAATTACTATTATATTAATGGTCATTTCGGACAAGAACTCACTTTCAATGTCTAGTACAGCAGTGGTAAACCCGCGACGTTGACATTGACTTATAACTTATAGTAAAACACGCCTGATTCAATTCACACTTGTGTAAAGTGAGCATCTACGAGAACATCAAGCAATGCATTTTCTCCGCAATACCAGAAATTGCAAAATAACTGCATAAACAGTGTCAAGTGCATCGTGTTATTTCTCATCTGTATAATATAACACATAATTTTTAAATAATTTTTATTTTCATTTTTATAAAATGGCAAAATCAATCAATTCTACAATTTTATTGCTTTCATTGTTTTTGCACAACCTGTTCGGTACGATCAGCAATCAACAGTTCCAATCCCATAAGGAGTTTAACGTGCGCTCTCCGGAAAACTTTAGACCCAATGAAATTTTCAAACAAATATCAAACTCTGAAGCGACGAGGGGGATCTGTGAATCGTTCGTATTAAAACTTAGTAAGTAAGAATGTATTTTAAATAAGTTTTAATAGATTTAATCAATATAAGATTGTATTTTAAAGTAGAGAAACATTTTGCAAATATAATAAATGTGGTATGCAAGCAAGAAAATGTTTATGCAACAATAATGCTTTTTCCATATCTATATGAAATATTTAACTTTGTACAAATGCTACATAATTATTATATTATACAATAAGCATTTTTAATCAGCAACTGTTTATATTCATTTAATAATAATAATAGTAATATTAATAACAATAATAAAATTAGAAGTTATATCCGGATATCATAAATTGCCAAGAAATAAACATCTAAAAACGATAAAAGCATAAGACCAAGCATGAGAACAAAAATTTCAAATCAAATTTTGAATTTAACAATTTACAATTAAAAAAATAATTTAAGAATTTACCATTCAAAAAATAATTTGAGAATATATTTTATTAATATTCAAGACACAAAAATTCTAAAATAACAATATGACAAATTTATATTGTTTTTTTTAGAATTTTTGTGTCTTGAATATCTAATTAAATATAATAATATATATATATTTAAAAAAATTATTTAATGATTATTATAAATTATAAAAATAAGAAATGTTTTATGTACCGCACTTTTAAAAGGCAAATGATAAAAATATTAAATCAATCTTAGTTTTTCCTTATCTATTTATAAAACGTATGTGGTATAACGTGGACTATTATGTTTTATTATTTTTTATTAAAATCTGCTTAATTTTTTGAATAAATATATTTATAAGGCCCATGTGCATATGATTACTAATTAGTAGTGATCGCACCTTTAAAAATAAATTATACTAAAGTGTTTACGAAATCTTGAGGACTATATCAAAGTAATTATAAAATATTGAAAAGTTTTACAAAATATTTAGAAAATGTGCAAATATTATAAAATGTTACAAAATGTATATTCATCATATTTGAATCTTATCTTAAATAGGTACAATTAATTACCTTTAAAAATTACTCGAAAGTTGACTAAAAAATAGGCGGACTCTTAAAATATTCAAAAAGGACATAATCCTTTTTATAAATAACCGATTCAATTTTATTATAATATTAATACTAAAAATTAAATGTCAACTTTATTCGTTATATTTATGCACAACTACTCTGACACTCACTACTCTCTACGGCCAATGCATACAGAGAATGTACGCGTTCTAGTCTCATCCGTCGACCACCAAATTAAAAACATTCCAGGGAATAAAGTAGGGATAATCCCCTGGAATGTTTTTAATTTGCCCCTCCGCTCTTCGGACTCGGTGCCGTTGATCAGTAACACATAAACAAAATTATAATTAATATTACATAATGATAATATAAAACAATGACTTTTTGTGTTTTATTTAAAATTGGTTGAATTTATATACCTGTTTATATTTTCATTTTTTTGTGTAAATATAGCTAAGTAAATAGTGTAGTATTTAGTTAAGTACCTAAATAGCTTAAATCAAACACATCAATCATAAATAAATCTCATTTGATTGGAGGAAGTTCAACAAATACTATACATGTCTATAAAATTGGAGGATCTTCTTTGATTTCTATGAGATCACCTCATCAGATGCTGACTTGGTGTCGATAGGATTAACTTGACAGTATACACTTTTAAATAAAAGTGAGTATGCTTTGAACACGCACATTAGAAGTAAAACCTTTAATTTTATTATAATATAATTATAATAACCGCCTGTGTGGTATATCAAGTACAACCGATGCAAAATGTCAAGCAGCGTTATGCAGTTACAGCACTTGGATGGGTGACCGTTTAGCACCGCCTACCGATATTATTTGCCATATGAATAGAATTAATTGCACTCTAGATATTAGATTGAAATTTTTAGAGCAACAAGCCTTAACTCAAGACTCACATACCTACATGAACATGGCTGAAGAACCTCAAGTTTGATGGCCAGTTTGGTAAAGTAAAACCTAACAAATAAAAATACTACTACTATAATTATACTGAAAATTAAATGTCGACGTCAGTGTAATATTTTTATTTATGCACAGAGAGCACGTTAGCTTGTATTTGACAGTAGATATAGTTTGGTAGGAACGCGCTCGTATTTTGCTGTGGACATTTTTCTAGATTTTAATCGTTGATTGCTGCTGGTAGCATTATCAAATTAATCAAATCAAATTATAAAATATTTATATTCTTATGCAATTCATAATACGATTCATATCTTTTGGTTTTTGGTTTTGGCTTTGAGGCTATGGCAGACTACTTTCAAAGAACCATATGTCTATTTAGTAGTTATATATAATAAATAATCATTTATAATTATAAAAGTTAAAAACGTTTTTTTTAATGTAAAATATAAAGTTTAATTATTGCAAATTCTTTCAACACTTTTTGAAATAGAGTATTATCCAGGAAACATTTTGTTTAAAAATAGTTTACTTAGACTTTAAAAATTTTAATTAACTATTTTATTCCGGAATTTAACCAAATTCAAGATTTAATTAAAAACAAACTCGAAGACAATATTTGAATCGATTACAGTAGTCTTACTTTTCTATTTTATAATAAAATTAAAACATTCCAATTAAAATGTTAATTACAAAGTTATTGTTCAAATTATTATTTTTTTTATAATCGTAAAAACAAACAATATTAAATAAATATTAATTTTCATAAGCATCGTGTACAGTTGCAATTATTAATCTATCAATAACAACTTTTTTCAATTTATCGAGCTGCATTTACATTTATAATTATATATTTGTGAGTTCCGCGTTGAACTCCAAGGTCTTAGTTTACATAGATCACATGTAAAAAGAAACTAAAACATAATGTTTATGTTCACATATTTTGGTTAATATATTAATTTGAATAAACTGGTTTTAATCCGTTTAATAACACGGAAGAGTTCTGTTTAAATCTAATATTAATAATAATGAGTAATCATAATTTTGACAATTTAATTAGAAGCGATGAAGGAGAAGCTTCCTTGATTAGAATTTAATTTAGAATGTAATTAATAATAATAATAATAATAATAAAGATAACCAAAATAATAATAATAATAATAATAATAATTGTTTATTTTCCAACAGAATACATAATTAATTCAAATTATAAAAAAAAATTTCTATTAAAATTTACATAATATTTTTACAAACTTTACAATTAAAACAAAAATATAAAAATTTTACAAAAGTTATAAATTTATTACATATCGTAGCATGCTTAAAATCATTAAGGGAACTTTACATAAGGTCATAAATGTATTTTAAAAACCATTCTATGACTTTGATACACGATTAAAAATATAATAAATACACATGTTAAGAAAATAATGTATTACATCGCTACACAGCTCGCATTTGTTTACAATTTTATTTTATTTCTTAAAAATTTGACTAATATAACTTTATTTTGGGCTACTTTGGTAGTTTATAATATAACTCATCAAATTTTTGATAAATTACAAAAATATTGTTGCCACGTAATACATTAACTTGTTACGACTACACTATAAAAAAATGACAACATTTTATTTAATAATAACTGCATTATATGGTATACCAGAAGACATGTACTCTGACCAAATTCCTCTATTTGTCCAATTATCCATCTTACGGTATTTCGGTTAACTAAATAATTAATTTTGTCGGACGTACATTTATACTATACTATAGTATTACGTTGTTAAATGACCATTGGCGCACAATGGATAACATAAAACAGTTTCCAATTTTTCAAATTGAAAGAATACCTTTAAAATTACTAAAAATGACAACTGCGTATTTGGTTGCTTAATAATTTTGAATTAAATTTAGCATTGGCGTGTTTTGATGCCTCCTGATCTCATTAGTCACGTTTGCTTGTGGGTCTTATCACTATCTTCCGGCCCGGTGGCACTTTTCCCACAAGGACAATGAATGCGAGTAGTATTGAAACAGTGGATGTGGAAAATTTCGAACACACCAATATACGTCATTGCATTATTATTTTGGATGGATTTGAGTAATATTGTTCAACGAACGATGACGTCCAAATTTGTCTACACTTACCGCGATATTGACACTAAAATTAAAAATTAATATATTGTATTTGTTTCTCTCAGAAATGTAGTTAAATGAGCAAGATCAATGTGAGGTTTTATGCTGACTTAGCTTTAAACAATAAATGACTTTCGATGCAGTGCGCAGTTTTCCATAAGGGCAATGAGTGGAACTAGGTAAGAAACAATGAAATGAAGATTTTTTTTGTACAATATTGTTTTAAATAGTTCAATCTATAACAAACATAAGGTTGGAGTGTTAATTGTAACAGATATTAAATCCCTATACTATATTTTAAACGTATGTTTTGTTTGGATTTTTCGTTAAATTGTTGCTCTGCAAAAAAGACAATTTTAAATAGTGCAACGTGCATATAAATTACAAGTTTGTATATATACTTACGTTTTTAAAGTGTGTTGATTTTTTATTTGATGTTAGAACTACAAAATTTTATCGTAATGTAAGAGATATGAACATGGACAAATATTCCAATGTCACGGGACATACAAGGAAAGATTCTAGGAAAAAATAAATAAGAATTAAGTGAAAAATGTATAAATTTGATTATTATAAATAAAAAATAATAATGTATTCTCTATTTAACAACTATGTACTAAACAGGCGTAATAATTGAATGGAATATTAATTAAACAAACTTTGCAATACTCTTGTATTTAGATTTTTAATTAAAAATTGCGGAATTTCAGCGATATTTAACTTGCTAATGCTATGTTTTCTTATGTCACCTTTCCGTGGTCTACCTGTTAATGTAATAATTATTCACCCTGATAGACACCTGGGTATATACATATAAAATAAATATGTCTTGAAAAGTATCTCAATTAAAATTACGTGAAATTACGTGAATTGAAAGATGAATTACAAAAAAGAAGAGAAACCTATTGTGGTAAACTCTAGTTTATTGATTGATACAAATTTGGATTTACTTTAGTTTCTGAAATAGACGACGTAGCAGCGGAAAATATAAGTATGCAATCGGCGGACTTTAAGAAATCAGACAAAGTTGTGACATTCAAAACTAAGGCATTGAATCACCGTCGTATTTATAGTAGCTCAAAAATAAATTTCGAAAAATTTAGAGATCAAAGAAACCATTATTTTTATTAATAAAATTACAAATCTTGCACTAAATATTGGGCCGAGGGTAGGGACCGACAGATACATTCCACTCGCGTGTGGCAACATATTTAAATGTCGCAAAAATATCGTAATAAATTGATAAGATTATTGTTCAGTTATTTAAAATAAAATAACTCTAAACTAAAATTAAAAATCAAATATTTTTTTAATTTAAATTAATTAATTAATAAAAAATAAACGAACACAACACCAATAATAATCAAAGTTATTATCTCTAAAAATCGACCACATACTTCATTTTTGGTGCATCTTTTAATTGAGCAAACATATTATCGCCAAGTAGAATAGACAATTTAAACAAAAAATTAATTTCAAGTTTGCTAGTTCCCATTTTTACTACACTATTTAATAGCGATATTGAACAAGGCATATACCCCGATGTCTTAAACATTAGAGTAGTTACACCTATTTATAAGGAAGGAGACTTTCAGTCAATAAAGAACTATCGAAATATTACGATAACACCAGTAGTACCATCTGCTACCGCATTACACATTGCCCAACATGAATATAGTTCGAATCGATCTGTTGAAACTGCTGCAAGTGAGTATGTGGAGTTTATTTATCATAAAATTGACCGAAATGAGCAAGTATTAGGATTCTTCTTCGATCTGACAGTTGCATTTGACATTTGATGTTGATTTTATAATTATAAAACTGGCACAATTAGAATTCTGTGGTATTTTTCTAGAGCTAGAAAATTATATTTGACCGGTGAAAAGAATGGTCAAAGCTATTCAAGCACGGAAAATGTTGACTACGGGGTACCTCAGAGTAGTGTGTGGGGTCCATTACTTTTTATACTGTTTGTAAACGA
>JARJEC010117373.1:0-11365 GCA_030264575.1 Tachinus sp. AB-2021
AATTTAGTAACATTTCTTAGTAATACTTTAATTTAAGGTAGTCGAACGAAAATTTGGAAAAATTGTTGCTATATTGTTTTATAGCTTTAAGTTGCCCCATCCTGTATATCCTTTCACGGCCGCTGTGGATCTCCATCCTACATACCTTTTCAAACTTTAGTGAACTCCTAGATCAATCAATAATGTTGCTAACGCTTGAGAGAGTGTTTCGGGTATATTTAAGGCCGGGGGGATCAAATATGCTATCTTGCACGGTATTCATGCGATTTGATTTTTTACGCACCAATTGCAGAGTGCACTTTGTAATAAAGAAAAATATGATCAATTACAATTTAGCTAATATACATGATTAAAATAAATAGAAATGTGTTTTTGTCAAATATAAATTTACCTTGTGTTACATCCGGTAGTTTGAAGACTGAGGTCGTTCTTTACATAGAATCTTTACTCCAAATTGTCGGTGTTTTTAACATTTTTTTAAAGTTTTTTCTGAAATATAAGCCATTCTACAATTTTTTTTCATTACTCTCATACAATATTTGAATAAATCAGGGACTCAAACCGAACTGGAACGCTCCTCGAACCGTTCTACATCGTATAACCGCAAGTTAAAAAAACCGAAACCGGGACCGAACTATTTTGCTTTGAATTAAATTCTTTCTTATACTACTGATTTTGGCGGCAACATGTTTTGACCGGCTGCACTGGCCCTTGAAGAAGATTTTGCGGAATATCTGTCGGAATCCGATGTTGAATTCATTTTATAAATTATTTAATAAACTCGCACGGTTATTATTATACTTATAATTTGTTTTTTTTTTTAATAAAAATATTTCACTTAATAAAAAGTATTCCAGTAAATGTGAAATATTTTTATTAAAATTAATGAATAGATGTAAATACCTACATTTGACAAAAAAAACTTTGAACATTAATTTCTTAATTTATGGCGTTGTAATGGAAACGTTGTGACTTTTGATTTTATTGTGTGTTTAATGCCTGTATAGCAGTATGCAATTTATTATTTCAAATGTACAAATAAAATTAGACATTCCATAGACTGAATTTAAAATAGCAGCTAATGAAAAGCCGAATTTAAATAAACTGTAGAACATTTGTATTACCTATTGCTGTTTGAATACAGCGATCTCAAAATGAACGCTCGAGTTTTTGGAATTTGATTCAGGAGGCTAAAACAAATTGAAACTCTTGTTATAGAATTATTGATTAAAATCTAATTGATAACTTTTTCTACGACCACTAGTCAAAACATTTATTTTGTTAAATTTAATGACAACTGCCAGATTTAACTATTTTAAAATGTGGCATTTTATTGAAAATAATCGACGTGTCCGAGCTATTTCCAAAAAAATTATGTATTACAAATTTTATCAAATTTATACATTACTTTACGAACGAACTGTACATTAAAATCTTATTTTCTTAATTCCTTTCCAATCACTACGATAAAAGAAAGAGATTTTTTACATAATATTATCCGAGACTCCAACTTCATAACTAACTTACCGCGCGCAGATTGATGACGCCAGTCTTGCTATTCTTTGGATCAGCTCTAGTAAATAGATTAACATTATTTAAATTTAGATAGCCGCGTGACGTCATTGGTTGTAATGCGGGTGTTTTTTATTTCACATGGCGCGTCTATATTATTATATGGTTCAAGGTGAAGCTTGTATTTATTTATTACATACAATAACTTTATTTCATTAAAATCAAGTTATTAGACTTATCATACCGTATGACATGTATGAACGTCAATGCTGCACATAGATGCGCTGTGTCGTGTAAACCTATACTCAGTGGATTTTTTAACTAAGTTGTTTTAATTTTTAAGTAATATAATAAGTGGTTCGTATATTATCGACTTTTTTAAGTGTCATTAATTTCAATACCAACTATAAAACTAAAATGAATGCGCAGTTGAATATTGGTGTTAGAATGAGTTTTATTTATATACAAAAATGTTAGTGTGTACAGTGGTAAAAGACCCAATCTAGGCTAGATATGCTTATAAATCGTATAAAACCATCGAAATCAATTGAAATTTGTTTACGATATAATTGTTTGACCCTCAAAATGTGTATGGAATATAGATTTTAGCTTGTATTTGTTCTAAAAGATCCATCTATTTTATGTATATGAAATATAAAAATAAACATACTTTGCTTTAAAAGCAAGATTTGTCCATCTTATGATCTAACCTATAAAAGAAAGTCAATAGATGTAACTATTACTGATAGTAACTAACTATTTAACAATTATCATAAAAAATGCAACTCTGCAAAAACAACTTCACAAAAACTAAAACTTAAAAAACATTATAACCAATTACAAACTTTTTATATACGATAAAATATTATACTAAATTTTGTACTACTGATCTGTTTCTGGCTTTGATATACATAGTAATTCCCCTGCGTATTTTTTTGTGTGGATTTTAGTTTGTCTACTATTCCTAATAATAAGAAAATCTCCAATTAATAGATCTGTTGACGTGAATGTCAAATCAAACTTCTAGTTAAATTGAACATTTTTACCACTCGTCGGTCGATCAGTTTATTCGTTTCCATTTTTCTTGGAGTTGTTTGGTATCTATACTATTTATTGTAATGTAATATCATATCCGTGATTTTTCAAATGCTCTGTAGTTATGCAGATTTTGTCCATAATTGAGCCACTTTTTTTTGGCGGACCAGTGTTTTCAAACCTTGATCAATCTTTTTTTTTTTAAATTTATTATAATAAAATAATTTTATATTTATAATTTATATTATGAAATTCGTTTTATTATTATTTTATTTGTTACATATAAATATATAAAGTTGGCTTCGACTTCTACTGTGTGGTACTTATTAGAAACAAATAAAACCAAAATTACTATGTTTTTTAAACACAATTTTTTTTAAATGTTACAAATCATAGGGTAATTTTTGTTTTATTTATTTCTAATTATATAAAGAATTTTATCATTCTTACTCAATGGTATAAGCCTCATTACGAAATTGCTACACCAATTCCCCGCCGCCCACCGTGTTTTTAAATTGTTGTTTATCATGTTTCATCTAAACTTTGTAATTATTATTAACCCCACTTTTTAATCAATTTCTATACCTCTGTTCTATATATTGTATTAATTTTTTCTTTGAATTTGTTAATCCTAATGTATTATTTTTGTAATATATACCTTGTTATTTTCTTTTGCTTCATATTTGTTTATATCATCCTATGATGATGACCAGGTAATTGGTCGAAACTAGTCACGGTTTAATAAATTTTGTGATAAGATATATAAAAGTTGTTTTATTTATTAAAATATTTATTTCGCCGCCAAATAATAGATTTTATAATGCTATTAAAAATGTTTCAATTTAGCCACTTCGATCTATAGCCTCGGCAACAATTTTGGACTCAACGTAAAATGACGTTGTTCAACTCGTAGTAATATTGAATTTATGTACTATTTTTCACAAAAATATTTTTTCCCTGTGAAAAAACGATGTGGTACCGGTTCAAGGCTGATTGGTTTTTATCAGTTTGGTTCTTGTTCGGTTCATTCAACATTTAGATTTAAAATTATGACGCTTCGGTAACCGGTTTATTCGGTTAGATTTCGATTTTGTTTTTGAAGTGAAAACTTTTATATTGAGGCGTGAGTCGAAAAAGCGGAGAAATAAAATCTAAACCCATTAAGAAGAATGGGTGGGGATATAGGCAGTGAAGAATGGGAATGATAACTGGGGACGCGTGCATTCTCAGGGTGGCTCTGCATAAATAAAAAATGTGACACTGCCGTTGACATTTAATTTTCTTTAGTAATACGTGTATTATTGATTATCGCATTTGAAATTTGTTTCATTTTAAGAGATAAATTATGTTGCTTGGTAACCAAACGAGTGCGTTAGTGAGAGTGTGGTTTCCCAAAGCAACATAATTGATCTCAAAAAAGATAAATTTGCGATAGTCATTAAAATACATGAGTTCTATTTGTCATAATTATTTCATGAAAGAAAACTTAAACACTATAACCTTTTATTTATTATAAGCATTAATTAAATTTATAATTTACTGATAACGCGTCCGATTTAATGTTTAGTAATGTCGTCACGAACGTCACTGGCAAAACACAAACGATAATTATATTAATTGTTGTTTGTCAATTTGCTTATCTAAGCCAATCAAAAGCTTGTATTTAAATTAGAGTGAAATAAGCAGTATAATTATATTATAATAAAATTAAAGGTTTTACTTCTACTGTTCCAAGTACACTCACATTTTGTTTAAGTAAAGCTGAACAGTGCAACGGTTTCAGTTGTCAAATTAGTTTAAAACCTAAACTGCAGCTGCATGAGCGGTTACATGCCATACGCACGTTTCTATGCTTATTTTAATTTCTATGTTTACAACTAAAACCACTGCATTGCGGGCTATGATTTTCAAAATCGGGACGAAATTCAAATTTAAACACAATTTATTTAATAAATTCCAAGTTTTAGCAAATCTCATTTTACAAATTCCATTTTTTAATTTTCTTTTATATAAAATGCATATTTTAGTACGTTTTCTATTGTAAGTTACATTTTTAGTTATCTTTCTCTAACAAATCGCAATGATTTGTCATGACTTGAAATTTTTAATAATTATTTATTAAAAATTTTTAGTGTATGAAAGTTTTTATTTTATAAATTACACTATTTAGTAAATTTTCCATTTCAAATTCAACTTCTGATTTGCAATTTGCAAGTTTTAATATTTTTTCTGTTCTTAATCAAATTTTTTTTCATTGTAAATTACCTTTTTTGGAAAAAGCATATAAAAGTATATCTTTTAAGGACATATTTGTATTGACAAAATTGAAACTTTGAGGACCTCATTGTTTGACATTTTCATTGATCCACATTTAATGCTATCATTTGACAACAAGGATAAAAAATGTAATTATAAATATGTAATTTAAAACGAGAACATTCAACGAACTTCAATTACATGTAAAGAGGGAACTAAAAGGTATATAGGACTAAACAAAAATTTGTTTTTGTTTTTTATTAATAATTACATTTATCTCTGTATAGACTATGAGTAATGCTTGAAACGTTTACAATAGATAAAAAATAAGTTTTGTTTTATTTAGTCTTATGAGCAGTTTAGTTCCTTTTGAACATGAATAATTTATTTAATATTTACTTTTAAATATTAAAATTAATTTTATTTATTTTATTTTTAGGTGGCAAGAACAAAATGCAATAACCAAGATTTACAATTAGCATGAGTAATGCAGAAGACATATCAACATACAGTCTAAGCTTTATACAAAGTTACAATAATTTGGTCAAAACGGCGGCCACTACATATGATTTCCCAGAAAATCCTCCCAAGAAAAGTAAAAAATGGTCGATAGGAAACTTATTTCGTCGAAAGAAAAAAGTTTATAGTGGTAGTAGCAGTGAAGATGAGATTAATCAGAATAGTTTTTTTAATAAAAGAAAATGTAAATCGAAAACCAGAAAAAAAGGTCAGAAACCGGTTGGGGCCTTTGATCACATAGTAATGACAAATCCTACTCGAACGACATGTATAAAACCAAATCCTAACGGGTTAGTGTTAGAATCTGGCAAAATGTACTACTCGGAATATCCCTCCACAAAATCAACCGTTGATAATTTATCTTATGAGAATTTGACTAATTGTTACGATAACTTGAATACGAGCACTGGTTCAGTTGATAGTGGCAGCAGAAAAAGCCGCAAAGAAAGGACTAAAGCACGTGCTGTAGCTAGACGTGATTCTTTTCAACGAGGGAGTAGTTCTGAAGAAGATTCACAACATTCCCATACATCTAGTAAATTTAAAAGTGATGAAAGCTTGATGCGATGCAGGGATGGCTCGTGGAGTAGAAGATCACGGACTGCAAGAACCGAGCGTTACAATAGGAGGATGAAAGATGATGAATCGAATTTAAATATGGAAGCATTTGATCAAAGAACTACACCAACTTGGAAATTTAGTGAAGATGAAATTTATAAAGTAAGGTCTTTAAGTCCTAGACCTACATCAATTTACAAATCATCCAATTTTTGTACTAACAATTCATCTATATCTCATCCAAATATCTCAGGATTATTTACCATACCACCTAGTCAGAGTACAAATAGTAGATATAGATTTTCAAGTAGTAATTCACTATCAAAATACCAAACAAACACCACACAACCTCACATTGGTTATAACGAAAATAATATGCATAGAAGATTATCACCTGAGATTCCATTTATGCATGTTAAAATGCCTCTTGGAAATTATAACTATAATAACATGCCGTCAAGATTAAAACAGCATACACCTCCACCAATACCGCCACCGAGAGATCTAAATCGCATTATGCAATATGAAAATAAAAGACCAGCGTCTCATCATTTCAATCACAATTTTCAACAACATCTGATGACAGAACGTGAATCTAGTTTCACAAACAATGAATCTCCTAATTTGGGCATAGAATATAGAACAACATCTGAAGATCATATATCAACTACACCAAGACAACTTCTTTTCCAAAGACCATCATCTATGACGAACGAAAATAGAAATCGACCTTTGGCTAATCATGAGGTTGGTGATAAATTTCAATATTTGACGGAGAAGAAACCACGTAGCCGAAAACCAATTTTTATTCAATCGACAGATATTAATTATCCTAATAATCGCAATAGTGAATGCGAATCTAAATGTACAGATGCAAATGATGATAATACCAACGTAAAACCTTCTATTTCATTAAGTCCACAAATATTTACTGCTAAAACTAATGTACAAACAAAAATATTTTTACCGAGTGTTTTGAATAATGATCATATACTTGATGGATCAAATAACCAATTTAAACCAATATCATCTCCTAGTTCAACAGAGAACCATCTTTATTGTGATACATTGGAAGATAATAAACACAAGTCATCTAATTTAGAAGAAGCTTTGGACGAACTTGAAGCTATATATAATAGTTTACATTTGGGCGATGAAGACTTGTTAGAACGAGCTGAACAACGAGAAATGGCACTATCAAATAAATTAATAGATCAATATTCACGAGGATCTATTAGCGATTCAAGTTTCAGTTATGAGCCCTATGGTTCAAATATTCATAAAAAGAAACATGTATTAAAAAAATCTCAAACTTTAAATAGAAATACTGATGATATGGCATTTAGAAAATTGAATCAATATTCTACAATTACAACTGGCAATCGGCAAAATAATTTAGCTACTGTAAGTTATTTACTCACATCTCCTATTCATTGTTTTAATGATGATCCTGAAGATATCGGTGCAGTTAGTGTCAACAATGAACCTGATGTAACTTTAGATGATGTTGTTTATAGAAACTTAAAACATACACACAATACTTTGAAAGTGATTGAACCACAACCGCCATTTGGAATTCCTGTTGGACATGTAATACCAGCACCAAATAGTGATTATTTACATGCAATTCCTCAAAATCCACGTACATGCAGTTATAATTATAAAAAAATTCCCGATGTTGTTAAAGATGATCTTGCATTTCGAAATCTTCGTAAAGATTCTAATAAAGAACCTGTTTTAAAACTGATTGCAGAAAGTAATACAGATTGTTTTTTAAAACCAAAAAAGATAAGAGCAGTACGTTCTCAATCAGCAAATATATCAAATATATTACATGAAGAAAAAGCTAAATATGCAGGAGATAATGATAACGAATTTAAAAATACAAAATTATCAGATATAGCTGATGCGATGGAAATTGCTTACAAAATACTTAAAGAAAAGGAAACCAAGATTAATTTTAATAAAAAGGCTTTTTTAAGTGATAGTGAAAGTAAATATCGCAAACTTGCTCTTACATCCGCTAGTAGTACTGAAACAATCACAGATTGTAGATTAAATTTTCTTAACAAGATGCGAAATAATGATTTGGATATTGAGGAAAATCAGCTTTTTAATATTAATCTTGAAACCGGGTTCGATAAAACTGTACCAGACCTAAATCCTTTAAACTATGAAACAACGGCAACTATAGATTTAAAAAAATCTTTAACTACTATATTTACCAAAGACGCCGCATGTGACTCTGAAGTTTTAATTGAGACTAAAGACAGACATACGAATTCAAGTACATATATTGTCGACTCGGTATCAAAACATTTAAAATTGAGTAAAGGTGTTGTGGAAACTATAGATTTAATTAACTCATTGAAACCTGAATTATTCTCTGCAACAGAAATGGATATAAACATTGCTGATGATATTCCAAAACTTGGCGATATTACTCTGGATCTACATCAAAATATTCTTAGTTCTGATCTTGATCAAGATTTTGAAAAACAAAATAATAGTAGATTGTTTAATGAAGATAATAACATTGGTGCTATTTGTAAATCTCCTTTTGAAGAACACAAGGCTGATTTAATTGCAAGCTTCAAAGAATTAAATATATCGGAAGAAATTGATAACCAATCAAATATTATCGATGAAATAAAGGAATATTGTGGAGGTGAGGAATGTGTTTTAGAGGTTTTTGCTTTACCTGGTATCAAAGAGTGTGCTTACAAATCCGAGGCAAATGTAATATGTTCTAAGAAAGAATTAACTTATACCACAAATTGTGAAATTTTTATAAAGAATGATGAATGCGATTCTCAGCGTAGCTTTCAAAACAATTCATCTTGTACTGAATCAGTATGTAATGAAAATGGGGAAAATGAATGTAGTGAAATATCTTCAGTATTAATCGAGTCTCTGAAGTCGCCCAAATTAGTCAAAACAGTTATGAAACGCGAACAACAATTTCAAAATTTTGATGTTTGCAATTCGAATCACGTACTAAAACCATTGAAGCAAGAGTCGAATTTATTAAACAATCATAGTCCAAGTTCTAGTAATAATTCACGTGATTTGAGGCACACTCTGGATAAATCTAGCTCCTGCTATGGCGATCCAATTGTGCTAGTGTTTGCATGTTCCTATGGAGTTGCATGCTCCTATCAACTTGCCTCATTAGATGTTGTAGTTATATTAGGACTTTTATTTGTGATCATATCCATTTCTGCTGCTCTTATGCTCGATTAAATCACCACCCACACATTGCATGGTTTTAATTAACCTGTTATATATTTTAAATCTTTGTAAATTAATGGCGTTTATCCAAAGTTCCTTAAGACCGTTTGCCAACACAACTATTTGCCTAGATTCAAAATTTACATTTTAAAATATATAATTTAATTAGTTTTAAGGAAATATCACCATTAAATACATTTGATTTTAAATCTAGACAACTAGTTGTATTGGTGAGTCGATTTAAAGATTACTATAAATAAGTTTATATTTAATACTATTCTGAACTTGAATAGATAATAATAATGTATTTTTTGATAGAAATATTTCGTTTTCTTTTTTAAAACATTATTTAATAATATTTTTGTAAATAAAAGAATACTATTATCTATTCTTCACGAGGAAAACTATTTAAGTATTATATTGAGATTATAATTTATATGAGCTAATCGTATACATAGTTATTTAGTAAAATTTGCAAAGAATATACATATTATATTCTGTTATTAAAAGTGAATTTATGCTCAACATACAAATACCTGCTATTAAGATAAATAGATACCTACTTTATGTTATAAATTTATATTTAATAACTAACTATATTCATTTCTTCAGAGAAATAAGTTATTGATGTGAATTTTATAAACTTGCTCAAATGAAATAAACATATCAAATAAATGGTTTAAAATGACGGGCCCCTTTACTATTATACTAGCCTACGATTTTTTCCAACGTGTGTATTTGTTGTGTGAAATTGTTAAGTGGCATAAGATTTACACGGATAATAGAAGCCAACTAGCTGGTTTCCACTCCTACGTCATTATATCGAGTTGCGTTTTCGACGGCTCGTATCTCAGTACTAATATTGTTTTTACTTTTTATGGATCTTAAGTTCTAGTCCGGTTCCGCCAATTATTTATGGTGGTAAATCTGATTCCGGCCAAATTGTGGATCTGGTAGTATCACTAGTTTTTACTGGTGGACATAGGAATACCTTGCATGTATTGGTAATTATCTTTTTAACTTGCCGTCTCAAAATTGACATTTGACGCACTCCAGCGACAACCGGAAATGCGTATTTCCCGGTCTACTAAATCGGGAAAACGAGCAAAAAAATGTTTTTATTTTACGAAAATCGGGGTCTGAGGGGGTAGTTATGAACTATGACAGTGTATGAAAGACCCATTTACGATTTTTATATTATAATAATTGATTAATCAGTTCAAGCACAATACACGATGTATGATAATTTTCTTTCGTGAATTGTGAATGATGGCGCCAGTAACATTATTAATATTTCTGACATATTTTTTTAAATCCTATGTTACGACGGGAGTTATGTCGCATGGTTCATCTGTTTTCTGCTCGAGGTCGTCTGTGATTTTTAATGTAAATGATCATCCATCATGCTCTGTTGATCGTCGGCGATACAGTGGATATCCATCGTTGTAGGTGATAGTGGCTGCCAATAATTATTTTGAGAAACGTTTCGTGCATTTACCATTTTTGTGTAGGGGGTTGGATGGCTATTTCCGCCTTTCTGCACTGCGACCTACGTAGGTTTATTGTGCACTACCCTGCTGCTAGTGTTCTACCAGGAATTTCACTTCTCGGGAGAAGTGTAGAATTTCCCATAGAGGCCTATTTCTCAGTTCCAGAGAGGTTAGAGTTTCCGCTCCATAACTGGCTAGCCTATTGTACGCCATTTCAGTACAAGTACACATTATATGCTCGGTGGTCCCCACTTCCGACTCACATAATCTACAGACTGCATCAGCCGCCTTGCCCATTTTGTGAAGGTGGTATCTCACCTGACAGTGTCCTGTGAGTAAGCCTACCACTTTTGTAATGTCTTTTTTCGGTAGGTCCAGGATCGTTTTAGCTCCATTTGCCGAGTATGTTATGAACATTTTTGCTTGCCTTAGCCCTGCAGTATTCCTCCAGTAGGCTTGCTTTTGTTCTTGTTCCCAATCATTGGCCATCTGCCTGAAATGGGTTTTTGTAAGCCCGCAGGTTGGCTCAGGTCCAGTGAAGAGAGCGTTTGCCCCGCTTTTCGCGAGTGCATTCGCGGTTTCATTGCCCATAATGCCCTGGTGTCCAGGTGACCACATCAAAGTGAGTCTGTTCCTTTCCGCCAGTTGCTTCAGGGTTTGCTTGCAGTGCCAGGCTGTCTTCGAGTTAAAGCTGTATGCTTTAAGAATCCCCAAGATTGAAGAAGACTGGCGGTCAGTGATGACCACTTCAAATGGTATCACGG
>JARJEC010117409.1:0-12694 GCA_030264575.1 Tachinus sp. AB-2021
ACAACCGATGATGTCTATTGCGGCGTCGTTTACTTCTCATTGAAACTTTTAGTAAAATACATAAGGAGCAATTTGAAATTGTAAAAACGCTCAAATTCAAAATTCAGTGATATATTAAACAATAATAATATTATAGTCATAGTGAGTGGTTATACGCCTATTATTATAGTAAGAATATAAAGATACCATACATTTATCTGGAGCGCTAATATCCCTACAGGTAACCAGCATCACAACGCTAAGCTGACATTTATATCTTAAAAGATTGATAACAAATTATCAGTTATAAAATGTAGTAGAAGTATAAACATATTTGAATATAACACCGTTTTTTAACTAACGCTGATCAACATATCTACGTTTTAGTTTTACTTTTTTTGTACTAACTATTTTTTATATGACGTTATAAAAACTAAAAACTACAAAAATCTACTGTTTTTATATAAATCGAATTGATTTTTGTATTAGAGAGACTTAGTAAAATATTAGTAGTCTCAATCAGTCAAAATCTCAATTTAATTTACCTTACATTTTTTTAATTTTTTTGTATTTAATATTAATATTGTTTATTGCAGTGTCTATTACACTCCTTGCTCTGGCTATTGGCTCAGTAGCATGGGGGATCTTGGGAGACAGAATGGGACGTAGAAGGGCGTTGGTTAGTTCATTATCTGTAGCTGCATTATTTTCAGCTGTCGCTACAGTCATGCCTACATATGGAACTTTTATGACTGCAAGGTATTATCAAATAAACTTTTTTTTTTTAATTTAAATACAATTTGTAGGTTTTGTTCTGGTATAGGAGTTGCTGGAGCAATGCCTTTAACCTTCAGTTATTTAGCTGAAACATGTCCACGCGCAACTCGTACACGTTATACTGGCCTTTTACATTCATTTTGGCCGTTGGGCGCTTTATTAACGTCAACAGTTGCGCATATTACTTTGCCCACAGATGGAATTGAGGTTGTTATGGATAATCGCGAGCATTGGAGCT
Organism: Tachinus sp. AB-2021; assembly: GCA_030264575.1. Classification (NCBI taxonomy): domain Eukaryota; kingdom Metazoa; phylum Arthropoda; class Insecta; order Coleoptera; family Staphylinidae; genus Tachinus; species Tachinus sp. AB-2021. The sequence continues at coordinate 995 of JARJEC010117409.1, forward strand.
CGTGGCATAGATTTTTAATATTAAATATTCTTCCAACAATCAGTTGTATTATTGGATTAATATGGACTTCTGAATCTCCTAGATATCTTCTTGAAGCTTCAAGAGAGGTTGAAGCCTTAGAAGTCTATCAACGTTTGCATAGATTGAACAAATCTCGCACACAATACGGCCTCACCGAATTAGAACTACCTGGTAGAAGTGCCTATAGAGATAGACCTGTTTCTCCTTCAAGGAATGTATTCAGGCATGGACTAGAAACAGTAAGTAGCGCGGTTTTTGGTTACAAGGATGATACTTTACAGCATTGTTTATATAAACAAATATTGTAGTTCCGAGATGCATTTCAACGAATTTCTTCACCTACCCACTTCCGCACAACTGCATTATTGGCATTGCTACATTTGTTGTTGGGATTTGTTTACATGGGCGTATCCTCATATTCGGCATTGCTCATTAAAGAAATTAACGATGTTGAATATAACTCAATGAGGAGACACATAAGCAATTCAAATTATACGGGCACAATCTTCAACAGTACTATTGAAAATGTTCAATATAGAGATAGTCTTTTCAAAAATGTAACATTTAAACATCTGGAATTGAAACACGTCGAATTTTTTAATTGTATTTTTGAAGAAGCTGAATTTACAAATGTGAAATCTTCAATTACTTATTTCGAGAATTCAACTGTTAAAGATTCGAAGTATGTTGAAAATGTTTTTAATATATAATATATAATAAATATTTATTACAGATTTGTGGATACAGATCTTTCGGATCATCATTTCCTTAATTGCATCTTAATAAATAACACATTCCTTTCATTAATATCGGATTGTATGGTGGATTTTGATTATAATATATATCTAGAAGATTTATACCAAGAAACGATAGCATGGGCTGGTCCCATGTTGCCAGCTCTACTGATAATTGGTTTTATATTGGAAGCTACATTACGACCACCAATTTTGGTCGTTTTATTGGTTCTTGCAAGTTTAACATCAATTGGAATATTTTTCCTATACAACTTTGCTTCTGTTCTTATAGTTGAATCTATTATTAAAGTATTACTGATTTGCACTATTAATACAATCACCATGGTTGTAATTGAAGCATATCCTTGCCATTTAAGGTTTGTTGGATAATATTATTTTAAGTAAATGTTATATTTTTGATTTGCAGGTGTACTGCACATGGGATAATGCGATGTTTATTTCACCTGGCTTCGTTATGTGCGATCCCAATATATAGTGCATTTGTTCAAACCATTTTACTATTCCCAGCGGTAATAACAATGGCTATTACCTTCCTAGCTGCAATCCTATGCACGCGAATACAGGACAACAGCAAAGTGTTGCTATAAATTTTGTCCGCTGATTTTGTTTTAGGAAACTGTGATATTACTTTTTATCGACAGCTGATCATTGTTATAATTATACTGTTAATGATCGCGTTTTTGTTTGTCGTATTTTAGGTATTTTAGGAAAACTAGAAGCGCGCGCTGCATATCATCACAATTGCCTCTGGAATAATGTCAAATTATATATAAAAAAAATACAAATCAAGAAACGAACTGTCCATTTTATATATACTCGCGAATCAAGAGTCGCATAGTTTTACATATCTCCATGGTTAGTGAATTAGAAACTCATTTTATTGATTATAAACAATTATTAAGCCTGCTTGTATTTAAATAAGCGTAGCTTTTAATAATAAATGCAGAAACAATAAAGTAATTATGGTTAATTATTGAAAAAAATGTGTATATTATATAATTGTCGATGTGAGTGCCGCTTGATCATTCTTCTCTATAGCATACAATAGCTCCTGCTTCATCTTATTACATATTTTTGGAAAATTATGTTTAATTTAATCTTTAAAAAATAATACCAAATAACTGAAATATATATTGGATGCAGTATGGAGAGGGGTACAAGGTAATTAATTTGTTAATTAAAAACAATATTTTTTTCTAATACTATAAATATATTAATTAAATTTTGGGTTTATTACTTGCATACATTTAAATGTTTTATATTTACTCTGTTTATTAATTTATATATGTATAGACTGAATATTAATAGTTATCACCAAATTACAGAGAAAATCTTTGAATACATATTAATTTTAACGCCAAAAGCATTTCATTATTTGAAATCCGTAATTAGAATGACTAAAAATTGTTAGAAATTATTTACGATAGTTCTATTGTGACTACTGAGGTTCTACTTTTAGTTTATTCCAATCACTCAGTGTATGGATGATTTTTGATGTTGTCAACGGCATTTCTCGTAGTAAGACTTTTAATTTCTTAGTTTGTATAATGAGCTGTGGATTGATAAATATCAGCTAAAATATTAGTCAAACACTTATCACAACTTTGTAATATCATTCAATCGCTTAGGTTAGGAGCATAATTAGTGAAACCATGAAACCAACCTACCTCAATAAGAGTTTCTGCTAAAACTGTTTTAACGGCACAATAGACTTTTGTCGGGTTGGAATTTTAACATACTTTATCAGTCGACTCCAATCACAAAGATTTCTCATGGACGTCACTGCATTGGAGTGCTATCGCCCTATTTAACTAGAATTACTAGATGGAACGTTCATGAATGCTTAACCGTTTTGATTTTCTGGGTTAATAATTTAATTAATGATCAACTTTATAATATTATATGTCTTGTTTTCTGCTAGCATCTCTACACCATCTCCCTCATTATTTAGTTTACTGCTTGTAAATATAAGTAAAAGTAATTGGAGACTTCTATTCAATTCTTCTCCGGTTTTAAATGGAATGGCTCATTGTGTGATCTAAATATTCATTGTAAAGAACTACTACTTTAAGTATTCACCTTTTGTTGTGCAATCACTATGTTGTATCCAGTGGATTGGACCATCTTTAAAAATATCGACAATGTAAGTTTAAACCAATGTAATATGTAATAATAAGTATTTTTTAACCATAATTTGATTTTATCACGTACTATAGAAAAATGTTGAAGTTTATTTAAAAACTTATAATGCAAACTGTGTACTTACCAACGCATCATTTTAACGAAAATAATTTAGTTCATTATTTGTTACACTTGAGTCATCTTAAATTTACACATTTAAACCATTTTGTATTGTACTTCCTTAACTAAACGTGTGTGCATGATTAATTTATTTGCGTGGATAGTAAAATAATTTAGTCAAATAAATAGAATTGGTTTTATATTGACATCATTTAATACTATACACTTAACTCGCTATTAAACAGTCGTAAACATATAGCGTAGAAGCAAAGGTATTCTTTTGGATAATTTGTTAATTTTGTTCCAAAATCGTTTAGCAGCAAATAAGTTATTCACTAAAATTAAATTTGTTTTTTTTATTTAACAATTTTTTAGTTTAGTTTTTTTCAAACTATTTTTCGAAATCTGAACGGACTCAGATATCAAAAAATAATAATATAAAGTAAAGAGGGGGCAAATTACAAAAGATTGAGAGCCGCTGTTCTATGACAAATTTATGGAGCCGATTTAGCATTAGTAATAAATTTAGATTTAGCATCAGTTAGTTAAATATTAGAGTTGTCATATACTCATTTATGAAAATTTGGCATTGGTCGTGACTTTAAGATTTGGCCTTGATAGTTTGTAATATTGAACTTTTGTGGCTAAATCCTTAAATTCTGTAGTAATACGCATGCTTTATGTGGGTGAGCAGGTGGAGCATCTATTAATATCAAAAGCTACGTTCGGAAACGATGTGGCGTTGGTTTATGTGTACACTACATCATAATAAATAGACGTATTTTGGTGTTTTGCAATTGGCTAAAGTGCATTTGGTGTAAAAAATGTGTTCGCTGCAGAATAACCTTTCGCTGCTAAATCCTAGCTAAACAGAAGCGTCACTTCACACGCGCATGCGTAATTCGCTGCATAAATTCATCACCTCTATATCTAAACTTATATTTAATACTAAATTTATTTTTAATGCTAAATCGGTTGCGTAAATTTGCCATTAGTTCTTGATTTATTTTTCACTTAAGCTAAACCAAAGCTTTATTTGATTTAAATACCTTCTACTAGATAAGCAATGTCTGAAACTAATACAAATATAAAATTTTTATATATTTAATAATTTGTTGCACGTATAGATAAAATATTAGATGGTTCTATTAAAGATTCTAGATTTTGCCAGAAATATAAGAAAATTAACTAATAATAAATATTATTTACAATTGCAATTCAAGCCAAAATTTTATATAAATACATATACATTAGAAAATAATTTTATTAATTACAAAACATTAGAAAATCTTATAATATTAAATGCGTACATATATTATATTATAATACATTTTTGTATAAGCAAATAAAAGCTACTTATTGAAATTGGAATACATTTCAAATTCTTTAAGATATAAGTTTGCCAATTTATATAAATATATAAACTGTTCCTAAAAATTGTAATAATAAATTAACTGATTTAGATTAAATTTTTTGTTACTTACTTCTGACAATATGAATTGTTTTCTGCTTCTTCTTATTACGCGAACAGCTTGACATACGTCACATATTTGCTCCAACTTAATTTTTTCTAAAATAAAACATGTGGCTATGTAAATTCCGCAAGCGGTGGCACCATCGCTGCAAAATAAGAATTAATAAATAAAATACATAATTATGTGGTTAGGTTATGATAGGTAAGGTAATTTTAAGTAAGGTTTAGTAGACAAATACTAGTTACTAAAACATGTAGTGTTTGTTGGATATGTGACTTATTTGATAAATGTTTAAAAAAAAACAGAAAGTTGCAACAATTTCTAGCAGCGGGAAAAAATAAATATGGCAATATAACATGATATATAATATAAAGCAGTATATTTTTAAAGATTAGTTTTAAAGATTAGTATATATATTATTAGTAAAGTAATTTGTTAGCTGTTAAAGTGACCATAATATTAACTTACTGACAAGTAATTATAATAGGATTATTATTCCAAGAAAGTTGATTCATTTGCTGCCATACAGCAAGAATGGCGGCATCATTTGTTGGACACATTTTACCATATTTCCAATTATTCAACTGAACTATCGACACTTTTCTTATCTCCTCTTTGTACTTCATTATTAAATTAATAATAGAGAATGTTTCTAAATTTTCTGTTCCTGAATGTGATAACTGTAATTTTGGCATGATGGTTAGTTCATTATTTTTATCATCCGGATAAAACTTGCAACACGTCTAAAATTTAAAGTATTAGATATTACAGAGCTATATTTGTTTCAACTTACATTATCATCGATATTAATTTCTTGCAAAGATACAATTATCGAAACTTCTTGTTCAGTAACAAGCCTCCAAAAGTCGCACAATGTTGATGGTAGTGGTTGTTGCGTTGCAAAATATCTTTTTGGTGTTTGAAAACCATCAACAAAAACTGCATTAATATACGAAGAACTTTCATCGCTAGCTGGATTTGGTGGTAAGTATACAACGCCATAACTCTCAGGGATGATTTCTTGGAATCTATTTTTATGAGGATAATTAGCTATTTGGTTTGTATTTTTTCCAACAATTGCATATTCTTGCCAAGCACTGTTAATAATATATTCCATTTGTTGGTCAATTTCAGTTTTAGAGATGTTACTTATACGTTCTTCAAAGTTTTCTTGACATGGAATGGATGTATCGGGAGCAAGTAAACATTCTAATATAACTAAATGTGCCAGCTTGTATTGATCTAAATTATCTACCAAATTAGCACGTTGCTCGCGAAGTTGATGTAAGTGATGAAAAGCATCAACACAACCATAAAGTGCTGCCATGCGAAGGCATAAATCTATTAATATGATAGTACCAGTTCTCCCGACACCAGCACTAAAATGTTGAAATTATATATTTCCGTTAAAATTTATAAATTTAAAAATTACCTGCAATGTATAACAATTGGAGATGTTCCTTGTGAAATTGTAAGTATTTTTCTTATAAAAGGAACTAAACTTTGTGGATATAATGGAACTCCATGATCGGGCCACGTTGTAAAATGAAGTTGTTCTACCTAAAACACATACATTTTAGATTTATTATAGCACAACATCACTTTATCAACCTTCTTTTCTTCCGTTTCGTTTGTTAAAATTAACGTACGATATTCAAAATCGGCAAACACTTCACAAGATAATAATCTGATTGATAGATTTTTGAAATTAAGTTGTTCATTATAGTTTGGCCAATATTGTTCGGTCTTTTTCTAAAAAATACATTAAATTATATAATTGTATAATACAATTAAATTTGTATTATGTTGTCTTAAAAGTAAATGATATTATGATGTTATACCTTTCCATTTTCAAATACGTTTGCTAACATAACTATGTGCTTCACATTTTCGTCCCACATCATTCTCCAGAAGTCATAAAGCGTTGTTGGTTTTGGACCTTGCGTTGCTATATATGCTTTTGGGCCGGAAATTCCCTATAAAATTAATAATACTTTAATTTATTTTCAATGAAATAGTATTGTAATTAATTATTTGACATAATTATTTTTATAATTATATTTTTTATTTATTCTCAACAAATAGCTTTCTGTACATTAGTCGTATAGATAACTACAAGTTAAAAAAAAATAACGAGAAAAATAAAAATAAATGTTGTTGCTTAATGGATATAACGTGAAAGACATTTTTGTACTACGATTTATTTATTTCCTTGTAATTTTTTGTTGACAAATTTCTGCACAAATTTATCTAGTTACCTCAATATAATTAGCATTTATGTAGTCTGAAAAATTATCTTTATCAATCTTCGTCAAATGTACTCTGGTATGGTTATCTGTAAAAATTAATATATTACATTGTGTATTATTGGCTTGAAAAAACTTACATGCGATTAAATTCATGTATCTATTTTTTTGCTTGTTTTGTGGTAGTTTTCCATAATCACACGGCTTTAGCTCACCTCTTGGAAATAACTTAAAAATACAAATTTTTATTAATTTACAACATAGTAGCTAAATTGATAGAATTGACAGTTAAGTAAGTGATAATTCATAATAGATATAAAACAATTATTATTATTATGAATACAATAATTATTATTATGAATAATAGAAATAAAACAATTTTTTGTCAGAATTTATTTAGCTACTTCGTGAATGTAATTTCGACTGAACCTGATTTTTTTATCAAACGTCAGCTTTTTTCTACGGTATTCTTCTAAAACACTCTTGCCACTGCAAACCAATTAAATTTAATAATTTCTCTCATTACCGTGTAGAAAAATCTTATACAAAAGTAACTATTCTCCATTATGTAGTCTCGATTCTAACACAAAAGTAGTGTATTATCACCATTGCGAACGCTTCCTAGACCATAGGTCCAAAAGACACAAAAAAAGTCGTAAAGAAAGGTAATAAACCTAGTAAGGATTTTTTTATGTCAAATGGATGTTTTTGAATTTTTGCAGTGCATGCAATAATATAACTAAACCCTTTTCAGGGCTCAAGCACATAAACGTGAAGTTGACAAGCCGATTGGAATCCACTGATTCTACATCAAATCTATTTATTTAGTTGTTAGGAGATTATAAATACTAGGTTTATTGGAATCAACTGATGTTGCAGTAAAGAAAACGGATTTTACTTTTAAAAAATGCCACAAAATGATAGGAAGAAAAAAATCTCGATAAATACGTGATAGTAATTGTAACAAGTAACACACAAAATGAGAATAAAGGTGAAAAATCTGAGTGATTGTAGAGTGGTAGTAAAATCAAAAAAGCGTAATAAGGATTAAATACAACAGAGATTGTAAAATGATATCCATAGAGCAAGCGACGAAAGCGAGGTCAATAAGACAATTAACGTTACGCTCGACAAACGGAAAGAAGACAAAGTCTATTGAGGCATACGGTAAAAATCAAGTTGGCAGCAGCTAATTCACCAACTAAAATTAAGAGCCTAACGAAAGGAACACACCGAAGTTTGAACAAATTTATGGATTATATTTAATCGTATTACAGTGCTTTAATTTTTCAAACTAAGGATGTACCATCACACGGACCATATTACTTTAAACTTCATGGTCAAGTTTACTATTAAATCTCACTCGCTGCTCAGCCAGAGGACGGCGCTAGACCAAGATATGTTTAGCTTTATGTCTTGGACACCGAAAATGCTATAAATAACAGAATGATTCTACAAGATAATATTCACTGCCTGTAGGACAAACTTGATAGCTACTTTTAATATAAAAACAGTAAAAATGTAATATAAAACTCAATAGATCAAGTATAAACGTAAAATCTAATTTTATACTTACAGTAAATTGTTTAGATAGATCATCGTTGAAAATTGATTCTTTGACGTATTCTTGAAAGTCAGAAATTTTAACAGATTTTGAATATTCCTTTTTTGGTACTTGAGGTTTTACTAATGGTTTTTCTGGAACAACATTGATATTCTTTGTCAATGGTAAACTTTCCTGTGGAGGATCTGTAAATTCTACTTATAATAAAATTCACATGTTTATATTCCTTACCTCTTCTAATATAAATTCCCAAGTCAGGCATTTTTTTCTTGTTTCTGTAACATAGCATTTAGTTTAAATCGGCAGTAAAATTTAAAAGCATATTATATTATTAACATTTCTATTCAATAACATTAAATGACTAATCGGATTAAGATAATTAGAAAATACAGTAATAGCATCGTTCGAACAAGCTCCAGAACAAATTCAGAATTAGTTCAATAACGCATTTTTTTGTTCCAACACAACTCTGACCAATTTTGAACTAAAAATTAGTTGTTCGGGAACTTGTTCGGGACTAGTCAAATTGATCTTTGCCTATGAGCAGGTACCAAAGGTTTGGGTTTTTATCGCAAGTAGGATCGGAACTATTCGTTCTGGTTTGATTTTTAGCGGACCCGAACATAATAATTTAGAATTTATTTATAACTTATCCTGAACAACGCTAATATAGATTTTTTTGAAAAACTTTCTGCACAATATACTCTGTGAGGCAAAAAAAACAAACTAAGCTCAAGGAGTGTATTATACACGTAAAAATGTAAAAAGTCAGATGTTTTACATTTTTAATTATCGTTATGCATGTTTACAGTTAAAAAAATACACAAAACGTTTTCAGGTTGTTGAATTGGTTGTGGTAGTGCTACTAGTTAGCCTCCAAGATCTAAAATACTTACAGCACTAAATTGTTTGCGGAGCTGGTTCAAAAGTTGAAGTCTGCAAATTTGAGCTGCACTAATTTAACGGATTCAAAACACTGCTGATATTAAATAAAGACATTATTCAGAAGAGCAACATGCGTCCTTTGTAAATACAGCATAAAATGAAAGTAAATGGCGGTCCTTTCAAATATTTTTTAAATGCACTCTATGACTGACAAATCGTTGTGTAATATTTTTAAAATTTAAATTATGTTATAACTTAGTAACAAATAAAAATCATATAACAACACTTGACTTTTTCACATTATTTTTATGTGTATACTACACTTTTTGAGTTTGTTCCGTTCCTCCGGCTTTTATTTGGCAATATTTGATCTCCAAATCTACTTACACGAATTATGCACATGACTAACAATAAAAAGTGTTTCCAAATAGCTAACAGCATATTTTCAAATTTTACAAACGACTTGATAAACAAAATAACTGTAGATCCAGTTTAACAAACATTTTAGATTAATAGAAAAGAAAAACAAATCGGGATAAACAACTATATGAGCCAAGGTTTATTTTATTTTGTGCAAGAATTTATTTTTTGCTGCTACTGCACTACATAACAAACTCGCTATTCTTGACACTTGATACTTATAATTTATATTTTGGATTTATTTGAGACGTCAAGTACATTATTGTATTAATTTATGTATGTTTATCCACTTAATTCAGAAAAAAGAACGGTGGCCGGATACTTCATCATGTATAATCCCAAATAAAATTTAGTTTAAAATGTATGGTTTTAATATCGTTGGAAATCAATTAAAACATATAGAAAAAAGTTCAAAAGCTACTTACCTAATTACAAAATATATGACTGGCAATAAAAGTAGAAGCAATAGAGCATACAAAGCGGGATTATTTCTATTCGATTGTACGACTTCTCCTTGCGTAGTTTTGGTATCAATAATATATTTATTGTATCTATAATATCCATGTTTTTCATTTAGAACTATTATTTGAAATATAAATTTAGTTCCAGAATTTAGCTCCACGTTATTATAACTAAATTCGTTAAACTTAGATAAAGAGTTATCTCCAATAATAATTTCTTCGGCAATATCGGAAACTTTAATAACTTTATAAATGCAAAAGTTATTATCAATAATCGATGCATTTAGTAAGTTTTGGTTTATTTCCTGATTGTTTTCACAAGAAACCAAAAATAAAACCACACTGAAATGTTATCAATGAAGTCTAATAATATAAACTTATTCAATATTATATTACCAATTACTTTCTGCGTTCTTGATATTGGGCATTAATAATTTAATTGTCTTGTTTGATTGTTCTATAACTATGGGGATGCCTGCAAATGATGGCGTAGTTGGAGGAATTTGTACATTTATCGTTTCGAAGAGTCGAGATTGATATTTTGTATTGGTCGTGAAAACACGTACTTGTAAAGCATTAACCATTCCAACTTTTTCAAAAGGAATCTGAAAACAATATTTTTTCCAAAATGATTAAGATTAATAATTATCTACCTTGTTTATATATTTTTTTTAATTTGTACTTTCATTTTGAAGCCCTCCTAACTCGATCTAGAAGGTTTATAGAAAAATGTCTGTATGTATAGATTAAATGACACGGACATAATTACACATGACAAAATAAAAGGACTAATTTATTCAAGGACTTCATATTAAACTTTATTGTGTTCTTGATTTTTTTAGAAATTTTCAAATATATTATTTCAAAAATTAAATTAGTATTTTAACTTACCGTTACAGTGTATGTTAAATTTGGAGATAATTTATTGGTTTCATACCTATCTGTATTAATAAAAATTATAAAATTTTTTAAAGGTCCATTTATTTTGTTTGGGTGTTGCCATTCCAATGTCAAATTATAGTATTTGTCCCATTCAGCTTTCAAATTTATAGGTTTTTCAGGATCTAAAATATCAATGCATATTTATTATTATAAAAAACTCTGCTATTATATACATACATTCAACAATTGTTCTTGTAGAGGTAAACATTTTTCTCGATAACTGCTGAACGTGTTTGTTTTTTGCCCGAATCTAAAAGAGATTAAATATATCATAACATATTTTTTTAATTTACTATTTTTAGAGAGATTAATTAATAAATTATTAATTAAAAATTATTTTGTTGAATTTTTGTATCTTATAAATCCAAAACGTAAGAATTTGATAGAAATTGTAAAAAAACGTAATTTGAATTAAATGTTACATGTTGGAAACTGAATTTTTCAATAGATTTTATTTTTTTAAAGTTTTATGTGCAAATTGCTAGTTTTGGAGAGTTTTGTTGCTAATAAATCAATTTTTCTTAATTTTCTGTCACAAATAGCAACTTTTAATAAGTACTCTGATATTATTGCCAATATTTAATAATATTTTTTAAAAATTTAGTATTTTTTTTGCAATAAATAATAATAATATAGTCGAATATTTAAATGCTAATAACATCTTAATATTCCCAATACGGCTTCCGTACA
>JARJEC010117416.1:0-14594 GCA_030264575.1 Tachinus sp. AB-2021
CATCATAATCGTTAATATAATTAAAATAGATAGAAATCACATGATAAATGCTTAAATAATTCAAATCAATCAAAATTTGATTGTATCTAATCTATAATTTTGTTACATTGTTTCAATGAATGCAATTATTTTTGTATTAAGTAAATAGCAATCTCAGAAAATGTGAAGTTGCTATATGTCGTACTTAAGTCATTTTAAATTGTCAAAGTATAAATTTTGCCTCAAGCAGAGCTGTCGTATTTTTTTTTAATGATTTAAATCGCAAGTCATAAATGAATTTTTCAATAAAAATTAAGTCATCAATAAATTGTAAATAAAAATGATTTTTATTAACAACATTTCAACATTTTTTTGTTGGAGTATCATAACAATATTTTTAATATAACCCCAAAGAAAAAAGCACAATGCGGTCAAATCTGGACTTCTAAAAAATTTCATACATACCTAAAAAATGCACATAATTCCAAAAAAATTATGAAGAGAATGCATATAATTATCATTTCATACAATTCCAAAAATATTCCCAAAAATTTTACGCAATTTTAAAAGAATTCTACATTTCGTACATTTTTTTGTAGAACTACATAATTCCACATAAAAAATTCTAAGTTCTACAAATATTCTTGAAAGTTGCACTCAATTCCAAAATAATTCTCAAAATATAATATAATTATAAAAATTCAAAATAATTCCCACCTACTACCAAAATTCCAATGATTCCAAAAAAAAACTTTAAAAGCACTGGATTTTTCTTACAACAAAAGAAATTCAAATTTTCAAATTATTTCAAAATTTCTGTAATTATGTATACAATAAATTACTAAAATCTAGGCAATCAAACTAAGACCCCTATTAAAACTAAGTTTGTCTAGCTCGTGTTATGGAAACTTTTCTTATATCACTAAAATTGTATCGAGAACTGTGATCAAAACAGCCAAAGTTGGATGAAAATTAAGATTGAGCAAAAATTACGATCGAATCATTGAATGAATTTATGTTAGTGATATGACACGAATATTAAGTTTTCTCCAACATAAATTAATCGAACGATACATTCATAATAATAATAATATTGAAATTAGAAATAATACTTAGCTTGATAATGACGTTACGTGTTTTTAAACCTTTATTATTATTTTGTTTGATTCGATGATTTTTTCCTAGATTACTTGCCCAAAAGGGCTCACACCTGTAATGTCAGCCATCTTAAAAGACAACAAGGACATGATGGGCAACAGCATGTTTTTCTTCAAACAAGATGTCCCGATTCAATCCTACCTTATAGCCATTGCCGTAGGTGCCTTAGAACACAGAAAAATTGGACCTCGTTCTACTGTGTGGGCCGAAAAAGAAGTCATCGAGTCTGCCGCCTATGAATTTGAAGATACTGAAAAGCAACTTCAGACTGCAGAAGATATATGCGGACCGTATGTTTGGGGTATTTACGATTTATTGGTGCTACCACCCAGTTTTCCATTTGGCGGCATGGAAAACCCGTGCTTGACATTTGTCACTCCAACTCTATTGGTATGTAAATTAATCGAAAATACTCAAGCTTGAATTATGATGGACTTGACAATAAAATAATTTTACGAACAGACATTGTTATTTAAACATGCAATATATTGTTATTTTTATTTGACTGCACATTATATGGAAATATTTGTAATCAGCTGCATATTCATCTTCTAATAACAATATAAACTTATATAACTTACAGGCTGGAGATCGTTCGTTGGCAAACGTTGTGGCACATGAAATTGCCCATAGCTGGACTGGAAATTTGGTAACCAATTACAATTTTGAGCATTTCTGGTTAAACGAAGGTTTCACTGTGTTTATTGAAAGAAAGATTCTTGGCCGTCTTGAAGGAGCTCACATGCAAGATTTCCAAGCCATTGCCGGCATTAGTGAACTTCAGGAAACTGTAAGTATTTTCAAATATAATGTAACAAGTTTTATGATTATCATCATTGATAATCCAAGTTAAAATTGATGAAAATTTAATATTGGTTTTAACAAGTGGTATGACCAATGACAATAAGAGAACATAGCCTTTTCTGCGTTTTTGTTTGTGTATTTTAACCAATGAAATTAATCAAAAATGTACCACATGACATGTAAATTATATTCTCACTTAAATATTGCTTCATTTTAATTTTTTAATTTATAAAAATTTATTTAAAGATTAATGATATGGGCAAAGATAATCCGTTGACTTGTTTGGTGGTAAATTTAACTGGAGTTCATCCGGATGATGCTTTTTCCAGAGTACCATACGAAAAAGGGCAGACCTTTTTGAGATATCTAGAAGAAGTCGTTGGTGGTCCAAGTAAGTTTTTGACAACTAAATAAATAAAGCAGATAACTTTACAACATATCATTTAATTGTTTATAGATTAGGTTTGTAATTAATTAAGTTTTTAACAACAAAACAAATTTAAATTGTTTATAATTTAGGAATAAAATATGAATCATAACAAATCAATAAATTTATCTTTCAGATGTTTTTGAACCGTTTTTACGCAAATACTTCAATACTTACAAGTACAAATCAATCACGACTGATGAGTTCCAAAAATTCTTTGAAACTGAATTTGCAAAGATTGAGGCAATCAAATCTATCGATTGGCAAAAATGGTTGCATACTCCCGGAATGCCGCTAGTAATTCCCAAATATGATAAAACTTTATCTAAAGAAGTTGATGAACTTAAAACAAAATTGGATTTGTGGAACGGTAACCTAGTGAAATCGATTCCGGTCAATATTGACAACGTCAATTCTAATATTGTCATACATCTTTTGCAAGAAATATTTGAGTCGAAACCGTTGTCAATTGAGAAACTTGAATTGATGGAGGGTGTGTTTGGTAATGTTAAGAATGCCGAGATTAAATTTAGATGGTTGAGGATTGGTATTAAGGCCGGTTGGGAAAAGATTTTGCAGCCTACTTTGGATTGGTTGAATTTGCTCGGAAGGATGAAGTACTGTAGGCCGCTCTATAGGGATTTGTACAGTTGGCAATATGCAAGAGAAAAGACCATTGAAAATTTTAAGAAGAACAGGAAGAATATGATGCATGTTTCTGCTTATACTTTAGAAGCCGATCTGCATTTGAGGGAATAAATTTGTTTTATATAAATATACTAATGAAAATAAATATACTTTACTAAAATTGTTTAACTTAAACTTATTTTATAAGGTGGATATACATGAAGGCTGACAGTAATCATTTTAATTACAATAGAAAAAAATCAGCGAAGTGACTGACCCCTCTGGTGCTGAACTCATTGAACTATTCAAATGTTATTAGTTGCAGACTGTCACTGTCATAGTTGTTAATAACCTCGTTTTATAATCCAAGCACATCTGTATTATGTTTATTCTACCATCAATAACTTATTATACAATATACATTATAGTGGATAGCTCAGTTATAAAGCGCTAGCCTAGCAAGCTAGAGGTCGTGGGTTCAAACCCCACAAATGTGACCAATTTTAATTCCGCATTCAATCCACTGATGGTTTGGAAGTCACCTTATATATAAGCTGTTGGTCCCATCAAAACCCCACTATGACAAGCCATCGGCTTACATAGGGGCAATGATGTAAAACATAAACAAAAAAAAAAGCATCTTTACTATGGAACTAATTCACGGTTGCAAACTGACAGATCACGTTTGTTTATATTACTCTCATTCCAGCATCTCAAAAACGCCACCTAATGGGGTTTTGATTTTCTCGTATAAAAACGGACACCACTTTTCTGTTCTGGTAACTATTTTTATTATTTATTTTATCTCGCACGTAGCAGTATCCACAAGCTATGCAACCAACAATACATAAATGCATATATACATACATGTATTTAAAAAGAAATATATAAATTTTATATTTAAATAAATTCTATATTACAAGCATCTCATTTATTTTTCAAGATTTTGAAATATTTGTTACAACATGTATAATAACGAGTTAATTTTCTAAAAAAATTTATTTGGAAAATATTTTCAATTGCTATTTTTACGTTTTTATTGTTAAGTTTTAGAAATCTATCAATTGTTTTATTAATCCTTGTCATTAATATTTACTTATTTAATTATTGTATTATACAAAACTCATTTTCCCTTTGTGTATTTCAATAAATAATCCCAATACTATCTATCTCGCCTTCGATCATCATCCCTTCGCCTATCACGATCATCATCTCTACGCCTTTCACGCTCCCTATCTCTGTCTCTTTCTTTTTCCTCTTCTCTACGATCCCTCTTTCTCTCTTCACGCTTACTACCACGTTCATCGTCCCTCTTCCTTTCTTTATCCCTCCTCTCACGTTTTGATTCTTTTTCCCTAATTTTATGTTTATCAACACGTTCTCGAGAACGATTACGTTCTCTCGATCTACTCCGTTCCCTTGGCTTTCTTTCCCTATGACGATCCTTCTCCTCTTTCGCAGGCTGCTCCTCCAACTTGTATTTATCCTCTTCCAATTCAATTTCCTCATCTAAATCATCCTCCAATGCAGACACCTTTGCTTCCAACTCATTGCTTTCTTCAAGCACATGACGCTTTTGTACTCTTGGCAAAATAACATCACAAACCTAAAATTACTTAATATAAAAACAATAATTATTGAAATTCCACTTACCCTCTCTTCCCTTAACAATTCATCAATAAACTCATCCATGTGTACAATTTCAAAATTAGCTTGCCGGTTCTGTCGTCGTAATTTCCGATTGTCGTTATACAATGGCTCCAAATACTTATAGCAATCCAGCGATGAACCAGTGAGACGCATATAAAAAGCTCCCAATGCTCGGACATATTTAAATTCTTCATTTTTGATAAACTCCACAACAATATCTTTTTCCGGTTGGATTTGTAACATTTTCAATGTTAAACATAAGAACGGTGTTGGTTTTATGTTTCCGCTATGCACTCCGCCAATAAATCGAAGTTCCATCGCTTTGTCGACTAATAGTTCCGCGCTTAAAGCAAAGCACTCTTCTTTCCAATATTTTGAATCATAAATACGTGTGCGAATAATTTTTTCTACTAGATATTGAGGGTTGGTGCCATGCACCGATTTGGCATCTTTTACTGTACGATTAGCCATACTAACTAACTACCACTTATTAAGGTAATATATTAATATGATTTTAATATAAATTAATAATGCATTGTTTTATTATATTCAAAGCTCGCAGGTTCGCAGATTGTTTGTTATGCTTCCCTATAACTTTTGTGGTTAGAATTATTGTTGTTTAGATTGTCTAACTAATGTGAAGTTAGCCGATAAATCATTGCCCCCATTATTTGTAAGTTTTTTCCGTAGACTGCTCAACGAGTTTTAGCCATCTATGTCGCGCTTATGAAAGAGAATTGCCAATTTATTACAAACTGATTATAACAATATATATGTTAATATATACAAAACTTTTTTAATTCTTTAATCTTCTTTGCAATATCCTCTTAAATTGTGGATACAAATAAAATTGCTTATGTGATTTATTTATGAAGATAAGCTTGGCAATGGTGCTCGCCAATCGGTTGGCTCCGGAAAAAATCCGCTTTCAGTGCTGTAATCCGAAGTTGTCTACAATCCTTTTTCCCAGTCGCATGCGTATTTTATAGGTTATAATTAGTTTAAAAAAAAAATTTTAAAATACAAACCAACCATGGAAGCGTTGAACGATAAAAATCCAAGAGTAATTTTAAATGAATACAAAATAACCAAGGTAAATTTAACATAATTAATATTATTTTAAATATTTTAACGTAATAATATTTAGAATCTACCATCAGAACCAACAGTATTGGATCAACCATGGACCATAAAAACTTTCAAGAAAAATTTGCGAATAGTGATTGTACGCTATGAAAATTTCGAGATGGAATTTGATATGATTGGTATTCACCCATTTTTAGCAAATACTTTTCGACGTATCATGTTAAGTGAAGTACCATCAATGGCTTTTGAGAAAGTACATATATATAATAACACCTCGATTATACAGGACGAGGTATTGGCACACCGTTTAGGTTTAATACCAATTCGTGCTGATCCTCGATCATTTGAAATGAAGACGGATCCAAACGCCGAAGACACTGAAAACGATACTTTAGAATTTGAATTGAAAATTAAATGTACTAGTAATAAGGATGGGAGTAAAGAGTCATCAAGAGCTGATGATATTTATAAGAATAATAATGGTAAAAATGATTTTTTTGATATTAAATACTAAAATTAATTGAATATAATATAAAAATGTTTTAGTATATTCAAAACATATCAAATGGATTCCGAAAGGTAACCAGGCAGAAATCTATAATGAAATCAATATGGGTCCGATCTATGATGATATATTAATAGCAAAAATGCGTCCAGGACATGAATTAGATATTAAACTATTAGCTGTAAAAGGAATTGGAAAAGATCACGCTAAATTTTCACCTGTTGGTAAGTTAACTACATTTCTTAACCAATAATTTTTAATAAAAAAATTTTAGCTACTGCTTATTATCGCTTACTGCCTGATATTCATTTAACACGAGAGGTAACTGGAGAACAAGCAGAACGTCTTCAAAAATGTTTTTCGCCAGGTGTAATTGCATTAAGACATAAAGGAGATCAAACAGTTGCGGTTGTTAATGATGCTCGATACGATATAAGTAGCAGGAATGTATTCAGACATGATGATATTAAAGATTCCGTTATTATGAGTAAAATTGAAGACCATTTTATATGTAAGTTAATAGCGTTTTAATGGAAGCGATTAATAATTGAGATATTAGTCAGCCTAATGCGCATGTTAATTATCGAAATTTTCATTGCAACACAATATACTGTTGATACCATTTTTTTTTCACGTTTATTGTTTCCTAAAAATACACAAAATCTATTTTTATAAAGAAAAAATTCTTACTTGTGAAATTATCAAAATAGTTTGACATATAATTGACTTAAAATTTTCTGTCAGCTTAATATTGTACTTTTTATTTTCTTGCCTACTGATGTAATATTATCTTTAATAGCCATGCATGCATTAATATTACCTATTATTCATTTCTTAACATTAACAAGACTTTTAATATATGATCAATGCCAAATCATTTAATAAACTCTATATAAATATCTATTCATGAATGAAATGTTTTAATTTTGTTTGATTACAGTTACTATTGAGTCTGTTGGAGCTTTGCCACCTGATGTAATCTTAAAAGAAGCTGTAACTTTTTTAAAGAATAAATGTCTTAGTTTATTAGACGAGCTGGTTAATTAAGCTCTCTTATTTTTTGTATGTTAAATATTAATTTTAATAAAAATAATCACAATAAATAATTTTAATAATATAACACTATTTCTACTTGGGCACCAGCAAGAAATTCTGGTAAGTTTCTGGTTTATTTGACGTGTTAAATTTTATAGTGTATGCAAAAACACGTTGATTACAACTACAATGTTTTATTAATGTTCCATTGCATAATCACTCGCATTATGACTTATTAAATGTGACCTGTATACAGGTTCTTATAGGCAACTTTTCTTACTGTATTGCTTTTAGCTTCAAGTGTTGTCTGAATATGTCACTTCTTAATAATATGCAATTAACTATTTTTTATTATTCTATAAACCAATAAAATAATTGCAAATGCACATTACATGTTAGAATACAACTAATCAAATCATTATTATTGTGGGGATTTTGAAGTTCTCTTTATTATAGAGCAAGAGTCTGTGAGTGCCAGACCTTCGTTATTTTATAAAAGCTGAAAGTTTCTCAGCGCATGCTTCCAACGCAGTTTGGAGCGATGGGGCTACTATGATGATTGGGTCATTGTTGCTTTAGCAGGTAACAGGTAGTAAAGATGTATAAAATACCGACTTAAATTTATCAAATAATAAAGCGTAATTTTCTTATATTTTGCTTCGGAATAATATTAGATATCATGTCATTCATTGCCAGACATAATATCGTAGCAACTCCTTGCCAGACAACCTTAAACTTCAATAAATTGTAACTCTACTTATGTTATAGTATAAAAGCTGAATTTTATACATGTTACTTGGGTAACTATACGAAGATGTTTCTTCAATAGCCAGACAGTTTTGACAGTTCTAACCCCTAACCCTATAATAATGACAAACATATAGGCTAGCTGTAGGTGCGAGCACGAGAATATACATTTGAGTAGGTGCGACTATTATTATTTAATAATTAATATTTTATTTTAATTAATAGAATGTAATAATTATAAAATTGGAATTAACATGTAATTAATTGACAGTAATTTAATATAATTCATGACATTAACATTTGTACTTTAATTTATATATTATAATATAATACTAGAATTATTTTTGAGAATATAAAACTTAATAATGCATCAAAAAATAGTCTGATCAAATGCCACACGAGACTGAAACTAATCGAGAATAATTCACGTTTTTTCTCAAGTCCCATTATTGTCGTTTAATCATCACTGGAGGATGTATACTACATAATAATACTATATAAGGTTAGACCTAAAAAATGTTATTTTAAGAAACAGCAACTTGCATACGTAGTTGATTTAATTTCCATTGTAACTTAAATCATTTACTTTCTTTAATAGTTGTTTCTTAATTTTACATTTGTTAGTAAAGCTTTCTAATATAAATCACTATACGAAAGTCGATATATATATGATTGATATGTGTTTTATGTACGAACTTGCTAATTAGCATATATATATATATATATTTATAAAAGTCTTTATGAAATGGCACATTTAAACAAAATAGAGGACTACGTAGGCCAAACACTGGTACCTACATCTAACGGAAAAATGGCAAATACGTTCAATGTAAATAATATGACTATATGGAGAATTATGAAGTAGCAGTACTTAAGTGCTTTTAGGAACTTATTCCTGCTGATTTTGGTCAACTTATTACATTTTGTCAATGGTTTCTCCAAACATTGATTCAAATCCCGCAACTACTGACATTGATTCCATTACCGAAGAAGTTAAATTTCTCAAAAAAATTCATTTAGTAACTTTTATAATAACTGTGTGTGAGCTGATGAAAATCTGTAAGCGGCATTTGAAGATCCAACAACAAGTTTCATTAATCGTTTGAGTTGGAATTGAGTGGAGAGTCTTATTGGACCGGTATTTCTACATCTATAAAAATAAACCAATGATGTGTTCAAAATAACGCCAGAGTTGTTAAAAATCGATTTAGTAGATAGCAAAAAAAAATCAAAATTTTAAATTTTCTGGTTAAATAGTTGACAAAAGAGATCATATCAATTGTTTATTTATAATTTTAAGATAAGTTAATTACTATCATTTTTTAAAATATATGGACATACATAGGGTGTCCCATCAAAAATAATTTTGAGAATATTCTACAAACTAGTTTATTCAATCACGTTGGAGTTGAAATAAACAAATACATGTGTAGTTCACGTGCACCGCACAAACATAGCTACAAAAACATTTGAATGGGGCCTGTGTTGAGCCAAGTTTGCTGCTAACGACCAATCGCAGGCTTGCTTATGTCCACGTGCTGATCATGCAGTTTTGTTTAGATTTTTATTTATTTATTTTGACTCCAGCGTGGTTTTCAATTTACTATTTTCCAATTTGGCCGATTTTATAAACAGAAACGAAATTAGCAATGATGAACAGATATGTTGAAATACCCTGTATATGATAAAAATAATCTTAATTATTGATTTAGTAAATATCAATTTTCAAATAAAGAATTAAGGTTTAATACAATTTTGAATTTTGTTATTGTTATCTCATTTTTCAACAATTAAGTGCAATAATCATTCCCAACTCTTTAATATTTTTCAGCATGTAAACAACTTTTTAATAATAATTCAATGAAAATTAAATATAATTTCAACATTATATACATATAAATACAATATTATACAATATTTCTATTTAAACATAATCAATTACAATAAAAAAATATTCCAAAAACAATCATATAAAAAATTAATCCAATCATTTAATTAATACAAGATCTCAATTCGTTGGTCTACTTCTAGTCTGCAATTGAGCATTCAACATCATCAATTTTTCACCCAATCGAGCATTATGATCCTTCAAATGACGGATCATATCGGCCTAAAAAATATTATTTAATAACAATGCTAAACATTTTTTAAGACTAACCTGTTTCTCAATAAAATCATATACTTTTTCTCCCATTTGCCGATATCCAACTTCACCTTGTGCAAAACTATGTTCAGTCGAACAGGCATTCCATTCCTCCTTTTGCACGTCAGGTGGCGGCCTCTGTTTATTAAATTTTGTTACACGCACTAAAAATGAATTTAATTATTAACAAAAATCTTGCATTAAGACATTGAAAAATATTACATATATAATTAATATTAATTCCAGTAATTAAACAATATTCAAAGGTCATTAGGGCACAGAAATAATTAATCGGTGATAACACTCCGCCACTGATACATTTTTCCGTAAAATTATCAGGATAAAAATGCTGCATTAAAGCTTGCAACATTAAAATCACTGCATTCCACAAACTAACAATATATAATGGTAGCCGATGATGCACTTGCGTTTTTTTATAAAAATCCAAATATCCATTCATCCGTAATGCATAATGTCGCATCCTAGCTATTTGATCTATAATCTGCAAAACCATTATTAGCAAGTTGCATTATATTGCATCATGTATTATTTACCAGTGTAAGAAACCAGAAACCAACGTGGGCGTATATTAGGATAAAATATTCCCTGCATTTGCTCGCATTGTCGGGATGCAAGACAGCAAAAACAATTGCAGCTATTTCTAACGCTAAAGCTGCTAAGGTATGAATACTAAAAGCAGATACTGTTCTCAACGGCTTGAATACGCCGTACGATTCTAAAATTGGTTGTAAATATTCCCTGTCGTCCATAGTTGTCGGCTCACTAAAAAATGTAGCTCCCTATAATAATCTATAATTAATTCTTTGTTTACATGTAACGAGTGCTGATAACAGCCTTAGGATATTATTGTTTACTAATTTGCTCATATTTATTTATAAGTATGTTTTGCTGGTTATGTTTCGTATGTACGCACCCCTGAATTCGTGTTCATGCTTCTGGATAAGCTGACCATTTTATTAAACACATATCACTGAATAAATGTAACCTCTCGTTGATTACTAATTATATTGAATTATATTATCGAATTTCGTATCAAAATTAATTATTAATTTCGTTTCTCCTTCGCAACGCAACGTCTATACAAAATCACTGTTGCCAACATTTAAAATCGATAACATCATTAGAAATTGTTCAATAACGCATCGTTTATAAGTAACGCCAAAACTATAGAATCCAAATAGTCATTTCAAGACTTTTTGAAGCAAAACTGCTGGGAGCCTTATTTTTCAAACGTCACAAAAATGCAATGTCACTTTTGCGTTGGCGTAGAGAGGTGTAAAATCTATAAGTGATATTGGTAGTGGGTAGCGTGACGTTATCTAGGCTCTGTTTTGTTAGAGTGTTCGGGACTGTTCCGAGCAAGTTCCGCTATAACGTCACAGTTAATATAAGATAGTTTTCATAAACTGTACTGTACTAACAAACGGAAATTGAAAAAGTTGGAGTAAAAAAAAGAATTGACGGTGACAGTTGAGATAACCTACAATTATGATTTGGCTTGTTTGTTTATTTTTATTATTTATACTAATAGGTAAAAAAATTAACAACTTGCGCGATTAAAACAATTGCCGTTAGTAGTAATTCAGGTCATAATAACACATTTGACAATAAAATATACGTTTTAGAAATAATAATAATTATAAATTTTTGCGCGTTAATCCAAGCTGGCTTAACTTGCACTGTTTACTCCAGCTCAAGAGCAGTATAAAGTTCATGTTAGGAGCACACAAACGAACAAAATACGGACTATTTAGAGTAGTTAGTGCAAGTTAGGACATACAAAAAATAACAAAAAGTGGTCGTCTAATAGACGTCATTTTTAGTCGAATAAATGACGTCTAATTTTTAACGTTGTAATGACGTATTTTTGTGTCATTTTTAAGACGTCATATTTTCGTTTCACGTTTCACGCCGAACTACGAGATGCGACGCGCCCTATATTAGCCTATGCTGTTACTATCTTATGCACACGCCGCTTTTCAAGTATTGATATAAGTTTATTGTAAAGATGCCAGCACATCTATTTTAAGTCATTAACTGACGTCTATTTTACGTTATTAAGTTACGTCAATTTCACGTTTCTAAATGACGTCTTTGGTCTCTGACATATTTTTCTCTTTTTGCCGTCATATTTGCGTCATGTTCTAGGTCTTAATGACGTAAACTATGACCAAAATAGACGTGAATATAACGTGTCATTGCGGGCTGTGTTTGTGTCCGCCTCTGGTGTCGTACAAGTCATGATTGCAACATTTGCAATCATTTTACAATCATCGACCAGTCGCCACTTTTCATAATGCTTTGCAGACACAACGGCGTTTAGTGTTTCGTGGGTACACGCTCATTTAAAACAAACCGCACCTCTAACACAACGGTGTCTGTCGGTCTGTGCTTAGCAAAACAAAACACTCATCAAAAGGCCAGTGTTTTAGCTAAACACCGAGTGGTTAAACTTTGTCGCTCGTGGGTAAGGCTTCAATCCAATCAATGTATTGTTAAAACCGACCACCGGCGACAGATACTGGTGGGCGTCACAGAATGGCTCGTCGTAAGAATAAAAGCCCTTAGGTGTATGGCACAAGCATACTAATTTTTTTAAAGTAAATTTCTTGTAATTTCGTCTAATAGACGTTATTTTTAGTCAAACAAATGACGTTTCATTTTCGAGTCTTAATGACGTATTTTTGGTGTCATTTCTACGACGTAATATTTTTAACGTCATATTGCGTACATTTCACGTCAAACTACGCCTTGCAACGCGCCCTTTATTAGCTTCTGCGCGTTACTATCTCGAGCTCACACCACCACACAATCACAATCCACACGTTTACGCCAAAACTATCTTCACTCATTTTAGGTGAGCAAGGCGTGGTGTTTAAAGATGATGATAATAGCAATATTGCTATTGTTAACAAAAATTAAGTTAAGATAACTTCGGATATTCAGCGCCAGTCTTAAATAGAATTAGCTAAACATAAAAGATGCCGGCCTGGATATTTATTATGTTACAGCAACTAAACAAGTCAAAATACTTTAAAATGTAAACGTCATCTAATAAAATGTTTATAATACTTTATTGGTTAAAAGTAAATTTAGGTTACGATCATTTTTGGTTTCTAGGTGAGGTTTTTCGTCGCTGACATATTTTCTTTTTTGTCGTCATATTTACGTCATGACGTAAAATACTACTTGCCCTAGTCCGTACTAGCCGTTTTAAAGTGCGATGGTGTTGCCATGCAACGAAACCTAACCAAGTTCTTCTTTAATTCATTATTTAACGTTGGTCTATATCTGTCTTCTTTTTGTGACTTTAATCACGCCAGAAATGAAACTACATCTGAAAATTTTCTCCCTAATTCAGGAATTCCAACCAGAATTATTGGGTTCTTTAACGTGCACGTAACACGTAGACAGTACACGGAACATGTCCTTCCTATCCAAAGAAGATGTGCTCAATACTTTTTCTTAACTTAAAAAAGTTGACCCTCCAAATTAAGGAGTGCCCGGATTCAAACCCGGGATTCCTAGAACAGCAGTCAGCACACTGAGCCACTTGTTAGGCTGTAATGAAATCACTTGAACCCAGCCAGCAGACACGTCATATTTACGTAATTTGTCGGTCATAGTTTAAGTCATTATGACCAAAAACATGACAACAAAAATGTCAGTATTTGATTACTACTACGTAATTTAGAAACGTGAAATTGACGTAACTTAATGACGTGAAACAGACGTCAGATATGAACGTAAGATAGACGTGCTAGTTATCTTTTCAATAAACTTTTATCAACACTTGAAGGGGTAGTGGGCTGGCGATTGTCGTACAATCGGTTATAAGTTATTTAAAAAATTACATTTATTTTAACGTTTGTTTCGGAGTTCTGCTTTCTTTCTCAGCGGTGACAGGCAGAAGAACCTCGAAACGTATGCTAAAATAAATGTAAATAACAAGCAATTGTCCTATTGCCAGCCGACTACCCATACCAATATCTAGAAAGAAGTAACATCTAATACTCTTATTAATACTTTCAACCAATAAAGAGTTTATTATTAATAATAATTAGTTATACACTTTATTAGATGACTTATATTGTGAGTTATTTTACTATTACCCAATGATAAATATTCAGGCCGATATCTTTTTCTATTAACTAATTAGGGCTAAAGGGTAGGTAAGGGGTGACGGCAAGAACGACCAAGTAAGTCCGACCTAAATGTCAACCTCTCCTGCACGCGGTGCCCGCTGCTAGATAACGAACGAGGCTCTGGCGACCGAGTCATGGCGGTATAACCATTAAAATGAGAATTAAGGGAATGTAATACAACCTAGACTAAGTACAGCGGGGTATAGCGCTGTCTCATGCAAAGGAATACGATTGTGTACCTTAATGGCAGTGATTGCGGTGATTAAC